>OVBA01002300.1:0-35535 GCA_900406435.1 Lepidium aucheri | reverse complement strand
AACAAATAATAAAATTAAATTTAAAACCTTAAATGAACGTGGATATAAAAACTTAAATAAATACAGGTCTAGAAATCTGAAAGATAATGAGTCTAAAAACCTAAATTGGCACAAATAAAAAAAAGTTCATATACAAAAATCATAATGTTGCAAAACCTAAATTCTATATAAATTTTTTTAAGATGCTATTGATTTTATAGATACTATTAATTTTTATATAAGTATTAGAGACAAAATATTATATAATGCATAAAAAGAGCATATCTATCTGAAAAAATACATTTTGAATGCAACACAAATCATCATTATAATATAAGTATATATACTATACATTTCAATGAAACCACATATCAAATTTCAATATTTCAAGATTAAACCACATATCTAAATGAAACCACATATTAAATTTCAAGATTAATATATGTATAATACGAATTTGTCGATGCATTCAAATATATAAATCAATACATATTAGAAATAAACAAAAAAATATTTAGTTCAAATAAATATAAGTAGTTATGTATACGTAAAAAATTCATGAAAATCTAATCCCATGCAATCATCTAGTTAAGAAAAGAAAAGAAAAGTACAAGCATTGAACGAATACATGACAACACGACGGTATCTCAACCTCACGTTTGAAGAGTTGCGCGTGTGAATGAGAACTGGTCCCCGTTATTTTTGGGACACGATATTTCCTCTTTATTTAACTGTTTTTTCATTATTAGTACTAGTACTTGAAAATATAATTAATTCGTACTATAAACTAAAACACCACACACCAGTCCTCACCAAAACAAGCGATGACTAAAAAGTCAACACAAACTCATGTGTTTTTGGAGTTGCAATCAATCAAATATCTTTTTTTTTTTTTGTCAATCCAATCAAATATCTTCTTAGCATCGAATTATACAACACATTCACACACACATTTAAATCAATTTGTATCATTATGTTACACGTGGAAGACAAGATATCTTTCGTGAAACGTAGTAAAAGAAGATCAGACATGATATTATGTTACACGTGGTAATTACTGTTTGCCAGAGTTTAGCAGATTTAATTATCCCAGGAAGATTTTGTAACATTTTTCAGTACTCGTATCTTTTTTTTCGATAAATAAATTCGTAGGAGTATCTTTTTTTTTTCTTTTTTTTACTACTCCTACATAAGTTCATTAAGATATATGTCCTTCCCAACCAATTTGTATAAATGATTCAACTACCTTTGTGTGCCCACAAATTAGAAACCTTACATTTACCAGAAGATTGGGAAGACTAGAAGAATCAACGGTGAATCTGAAAATTTTATATAAGTACCATCAAACGTGAATTTAAATTAATATTTTCAAATGTAAAATTATTTCAATGTTTTTAAATCTTTATCTACGTATATACATGTCTTTTCGGAGTTTATATATAAATTCTCTAGATTTTTCTTAGATAAGTCATATGCATTTTTCAACCAATTTTAAGAGTAAAAAAAAGTTTCATCACAAACCAACAAGTATGATTTAGCTAGGCATGAGGTGGTAGATTCAAATCTCATCCTGCTCTATTTGGAGAACTTAGGCTATGGATCGGGTCTTGCTGTCGATCTAATGGTTACTTGTTGACAAAAAAAACCCAACAAGTCTTACGAAATGCGTCAACTCGCATTTACTTCTTCAAGCTGTCATTTTTTTATTAATAGTTTTTCTTTTAACCTTACTATAATTGCATCGACAAGACCTGATTCATAGTCAAACTCCATATCCTTAAATCTCCTTTATGAAAGAACATATGACCTAGAAATGAAAATGAAATGGCAATGAGAAGAAATGTGGACCCTATCTTTGGTTCAAATGAATTTGATGTGGCGACATCCAATTCGCTGGTGAAACTGCCTTGTGTGCAACAGGGACGTGACACTAAAATGGAAAAATAAGAAAAGATTGCAGAAGGAAAGTAAAGGCTGACTCAGCCTTTATCTGTTCTACGACAGCTGAACAAGAGGGAAGCAGAAGGGTCAACTCTGAAGGTTCTGCAAGATGCAGGAAGTGAAGATTTTGCAGGACGCAGAAAGTGAAGGCTTTGCGACAGTGTGGTGGAGCAGAGTGTTTTGGAAGCTTTCCAAAGACCAAATGGAAGCCCTAGAAGTGCTGAGGCTATATAAGGAGTGCTCAGCAGCTTAAGAAAGGTTGGACTTCTAGAGAAAAAAATTGGAAGTTCCAAGGCTTGAGTGTGTGCTTGGTGAGTGAAACCAAGTGGGTTACAACAACTACAAGTCTGTAGTGTTGTGTAAACTAGGGAGTTCAGAGAGATTTGTAATAGTTGTAAGTCTGCAGTGTTGTGTGAGCTAGTGAGCTCGATAGAGGTGTTATTAGTGAGTGAAATCAAGAGAGTTACAACAGCTACAAGTCTGTAGTGTTGTGTGAACTAGTGAGTTCAACAGAGAGTGCAACAGGTTCAAGGCAATATTGTTGTGTGAGCTTTGGGTAGTTAAGAATAAGTCACTGGCAAACCAAGTTGTGGTTGTGTGTAAATCTGAATGAACAAGACTATGCTTTATTTATATTATTCTCAATACAAAAGCTTGAAGAATTTCTGTGTGTTTCTCTCCTATGTTAGCATTTGTTGTACATGCGTCTTCATTCTGTGTATGTCTTGCTCTACAATAGTCTCTCTATTATGTTAGCCTCTTTAGTACATTGAGTGTCTCCATTCTGGTACTTATAACTGGTGGGTATAATAGCATGGTGTTTCAAGTGTACAACAAGAGAACTAAAATGGTTGTGGAATCAATCAATGTTGTCTTTGATGAAAGAAAGAGGTTGGTTGTTGTACCAATTCTGTATGACACAGATGATGAACACCAAGACGTTCAGATAAAAGAACAACTAGCTTTAGAGTTTCCAAAATCAAAGAGAGTTGAAGCGCCAAAGAATCATTTGGAATCAGACATAATTGGTCCTTTAGATGAAAGGGCTACACGAGGCAAGCAAATAAACTTTCGAAAAAGGCTCTAATAAAGAAGTGGAAGCAACATGATACAGAGTTGTGCAACAAAATATGTTGTAGTTTTTATCTGAGTATGCACTCAAGCAGGGGGAGAATGAGTTCATCTGCGCAGTATGGCTGTTTAACAGAGTAATGCAATCCTCAAAAGGTTCAGGTGTGTGTAACACAGACAAGAATCTTGAGTTATCACACTCAGATAAAGAGGGGCAAAAATGAAAGAACACAAGAAATGAAAATGAAGTGGCAATGAGGAGAAATGTAGGCCCTATCTTTGGTTCAAATGAAGCTGATGTGGTGACATCCTATTCGCTGGTGAAACAGTCTTGTGTGCAATAGAGACGTGACACTAAAATGGAAAAACAAGAAAAGATTGCAGAAGAAAAGTAAAGCCTGACTCAGCCCTTATTTGTTCTACAATAGCTGAACAAGAGGGAAACAGAAGGGTCAACTCTGAAGGTTCTGCAGGATGCATAAAGTGAAGGTTTTGCAGGATGCAGAAATGGAAGGCTCTACAACAGTGTGGTGGAGCATAGTGTTTTGGAAGCTTTTCAAAGACCAAATGGAAGCCCTAGAAGTGTTGAGGCTATATAAGGAGTGCTCAGCAGCTTGGGAGAGGTTGGACTTCTAGAGAGAAAAATTGGAAGTTCCAAGTTTTGAGTGTGTGCTTGGTGAGTGATACTAACAGTTTTAACCCTATATCCTATTGCAAGTGCACAACAAAAGTAATAGTATTTAGGGGTCGAATTCCTTAGAGAACCGAATCACACTTTCGACTTCTATCAAATTGCAAGCTATATCAATCAAAATCAGAGAGATAAATACTAACAACTTAAACGTAAATGTAATCAAATAACTAAAGCAATCAGATATTGGGTATTGATTCAGGAGTTAAAACTCTTGTCTGGGAAACTATTCAGAAACTAATCTAAACTTATTCTTGGATTGAACATAAATAAAGATAAACCAACTCTCGTTGAATTTACTCCTCTACTAGTAATCTAAAGGTCCTAACTCTCGTTGATTTCAGATTAAAGATTCAAATACCCACATCCCAACCTAGCATCAACTCTTGTTGTGTAGTGAAGGAATTGCTCTTCTAATCTAGTTCTGATTCTTAACAAGCTTCTAAAAAGTTAACAATCTAAAATCATTGACTAGGTGATCAAGCTAATCTATGCATTAAACTCAAGTATTAGAAGGAGAATCTTCTAATCACCAATCCTATTTTTTCCCTAACAGTTGAATTCTAAAACACTAGAATCCCTATATCCGATCTAAGATCTACTCAGACATAGAACAATGAACAAAGTAAATCATGATGAACTGAAACTGAAATTGCCTAAGAAATAATAATAGGATCCAGAACTTCTTCTCAAGTATGAAGAGATCTTCTTCCTAGCTTACAAACTCAAAAGCTGCTGTAAAAATCGTTCTTCAAAAGCTCAAGATGACTTACAAAAATAATATAGAAAAAGAGTATTTATAGGTCTTAAAACAGAAGCTGAAAAATTGTGGAATTAGTTTCTTCAAAGAGCAGATCCTTGGATATTAAGTCGATATCTCAGAAGCAAAGCCGTTCTTCAGATCATGCACATCTTCTTTTTTAAAGAACTGATCGATCGATCTTTGTGTACAGGTACAAGGCTATATTGTTGTGTGAGCTTTGGGTAGTTAGGAATAGGTCAGTAGCAAACCAAGTTGTGGTTGTGTGTAAATCTGAATAAACAAGACTGTACTTTGTTTATATTATTCTTAATTCAAAAGATTAGAGAATCTCTGTGTGTTCTCTTATGTGTTAGCGTTTGTTGTACATGCGTCCTCATTCTGTGTATGTCTTGCTCTACAACAGTCTCTCTGTTGTGTTACCCTCTATAATACATCGAATGTCTCCATTCTGGTACTTACACTTTATATCTCCTTACATCTAAGAAAAATCAAACCTGAATACGAGAGGATTTGTAAAGTGGCCACTACAACTGGGTCACCTATCATTCAACGTTTTTTTTTCTTTTTCTTTGTTGTCTTTTTTTCTCGTCTTTCTTTTTCTTTGTTATCATATGATAGATAACCCTCTTATTTCCTACTGTTTTTGATACAAGCAATCAAAATAACGATACAAAATATTAAATCTGTATACTCAACAATTAAGAATTGTTGTTTTCTTTTAAAACGTTCTAATGTTATGAAATTACTACTTGGGAACTATAATGTTATTTATTTATTATTCTATTTAGGATACAAGAGGATATTGGGACCTTTATCTTTATTATTTAAGTGTAAAGTACATTGTGTTATGTAATTTTATCCCACCTCGTATATTTATATTAGTGTAGAGGTAGTGAATGAGATATTTTATATATAGATAATTATAATACCTATAAGACTATATAAAATATATATATTTATTAAGCTCCCCATTAATTACTTATATTGTTAATTATGTATTATGCATTGCTTCATTAAAAACCTTATCATGAAAAAATCCAGTGGGATAAAAACCATGACGAGGGAAAAAGAGTACAGTGACATAATCTCTCCCTGTAATGATGAATGTCATAATTTTCATAGTTGACGCATTCCAATACTTTGAACATGTTTTCTGAATGTTGTCGTAGGAAGCGCTTTCGTAAACAGATTAGCTGCATTGTCCGTTGAACAAACATACTAAATATCTACTTCTCCATTCTTCTTGAGTTCTCGTTTGTAAGAGAAAAATCTTGGGGGAATATGCTTCGTTCAGTCGCTCTTGATATAACCTTATTTGAGTTAGGCGTCACAAGCACATTATCTTCAAACACCTTTGTTGGCTCTTTATTTATGACTATTCCGCTTGCTTTTTTATGTGTTGAGTCATGGATCTGAGTCATACACGTTCTTTACATGCTTCATAAAATGCAATTGTTTCTGCATGATTTGAAGAGGTAGCGACTAGGAACTTTTTTGGGAACGCCAAGAAATTGCAATGCATCCAATTGTGAATACATATCCAGTTTGCGATCAGAATTTATGTGGGTCTGATAAATAGCTAGCATATGCAAAACCAACTAAATCAAAACTAGAATTTCTATTATTAAATAATCCCAAGTCAATTGTTCCCTGGAGATAACAAAATATATGTTTTATTCCATTCCAGTGTGTGCGCGTAGGTGACGAGCTGTATCTTGCAAGTAGATTAGTAGCGAATGCTATATATGGTCTAGTGCAATTTTCAAGATACATGAGCCCACCAATAGCGCTCATATAAGGTACTTGAGGATCTAATACCTCTTCATTATCTTCACAAGGTCAGAATGGATCTTTATCGATATTAAGTGATCTATTGACCATTGGAGTACTCAAAGGAGTCGCTTTATTCATGTAAAGCATTTTAAAATCCTTTTTGTATAATTTGATTGATGCACAAAAATTCTATTTCAAAGATGCTCGATTTGGAGTCCAAGATAGAATTTTGTCTGTCCAAGATCTTTCATTTCAAACTCTTTATTCATATGAGTTCTTGTCTCATCAATTTCTTTTTGATTTCTAATTATGTTCAAGTCATCAACATATACACCAATGATTACAAACCCAAATATAGATTTCTTAATAAATACACAAGGGCATATCGCATTGTTGGTATATCTTTTACTCAACAAATATTCGCTTAAGCGATTATACTACATGCGTCCGGATTGTTTTAATCCGTAAAGTGATTGTTGTAATTTGACTGAACATATTTCTTTTGATTTTAAATTCAATGCTTTAGGCATCTTAAACCCTTATGGGATTTTCATATATATTCCATTATCAAGTGATCCATATAGATATGCTGTCACAACATCCATTAGATGCATTTCTAGATTTTTAGATGCTGCTAGGCTCATCAAAAATCTGAAGGTAATTGCATCCATTACCGGGGAATATGTTTCCTTATAATCATTTCCCGGTCTCTAAGAAAAACTTTGTGCAAGAAGTCGAGCTTTATACCTTGTTACCTCATCTTTCTCATTTCTTTTTCGAACAAAAACCCATTTATACCCAACTAGTTTAATGTGTTCAGGCGTTATGACAATAGATCCAAAAAATTTTCTTTTATTGAAAGAGTTCAATTCAGCTGTCATGGCAAGTTTCCACTTCTCCCAATTACGTCTTTTCTGACATTATAATATGGATTTTGGATCTGGATGATCATTTTTATGATCAATTTCTTTTGATATAGAAAATGAGAAAATTCCTTCATCATCTTCTATTTTGTTTATAACCCAAATATTTCTGTTTTGAGCATAGTTGATGGAAATCTCATGGTTTTCTTTATTTTCGTCTTCGGGACTTTTCTCTGTATGATTTGGTTCTTCTTGACCATTTTTATTTATCTCTCCCAAATTCTTTTTCATTGAGGATTCTTATCTTTTGATCTCATTGGTCTCCCCCTTTTCAACTGAACCTTAGGTTCATTTGCTATATTTTCATCATTTTGTTCTTCCAGAACAATGACTCTTGATGGAACATTCACAGCGGGTATATATTATTTAGTCACCATTTTTGTATTGGTGAATGCATCTGGTATCTGATTTGCCACATTTTGTAAATGCACAATTTTTCCGAACTTCCAGTTCACGTTGATTTGTAGGAGGATCAAGGTGCACCAATGATGATGTGCACCATGTAATATCTTTTGGAACGTTTTTAGTTCCTCTCCCTAACTCTGAAAATTCATCTTCATTAAAATGACAATCGGCAAAACATACCGTAAACATATCACCGGTTTTTGGTTCCAGATAACGAATTATACTTGCTAATGTATACCCGATATATATTCTCAATCTCCTTTGTGGTTCCCATTTTGTTCTTTGCAGCGGTGCTATAGGGACATAAACCGTACATCCAAAAACACAGAGATGAGAGATATCTGGCTTATAACCAGATGTTAATTTTATTGGGGAGTATTTATGATACGAACTTGGTCTTGTTTGAATTAGTGTCGCAATATGCAAAATTTCATGACCCCATATTGAAATTGGGAGTCTTGTTCTCATTATTAATGGTCTAGCAATAATCTGTAACCATTTGATTAAAGACTCAGCCATACCATTTTGTGTGTGAACATGTGACTGGATGTTCAACATCTATTTCCAGTGACATACAATAGTCATTGAAGGCTTATGAAGTAAATTCACCAGCGTTATCAAGTCTTACTTGCTTTATTGTATAATCAGAGAATTGTGCTCTCAGCCTGATTATTTGGGCAATGAATTTTGCGAAAGCCATATTTTGTGTGCTCAATAGACACACATGTTACCATCTACTAGATGCATCAATTAATACCATAAAATATCTAAATAGCCTGCATTGTGGGTGGATAGGCCCACATATATCACCGTTGAATCTTTTTAAGAATACCAGGGATTTTTTTCTAACTTTGGCTGGTGATGGCCGAGTTATCAGTTTTCCAAGAGAACAAGCAATATACAAAAATTCTTTTGACTGAAATTTTTTCTAATTTTCAGGGAATGGTCATTTGTGTGTTTCCACAATTTTTCGCATCATGACTGAACTAGAGTGTCTAAGATGTTCATACCAGATTTTGAATGTACATGTAAACTTCGGGTTTACTGTAACATATAATTCAATCATATTTATTTTTGTGAAATATATTTCACAAGATAAAGCTGGCAGCTGTTCAAATATACATTTCCTTTCCGAATTGATTGATGTAATGCAAAGGTATTCAACACCATTTTTATTCATTGTTTCTATGTGATATCCTTTTTTGCGGATATCTTTGAAACTCAACAAATTTCTATAGGATTTGGGGAAATATAATGCATATCTATCTCAAATTTTGTTCCCCTTGGTATTGATAAACAAGCTCCGAAGCCTATAATAATTTTGCATCACCTTATATAGTATTCACGCTTCCGGCGGAACTGTTTATTTTAAGGGAGGAAAAATAACATTTATCTTTGAGTATTGTGTGCGTTGTAGCACTATATGCCAGATATATATCTCCATCCTTGTTTCTGAATTTCAACATTTTATGATTTTAAAATATTCATAAAAAGATGCGTTACTATCAAACTTTATATTACAATAGAAACTATTTAACAAAAAAACTATCTTAGAGAAACTATTTTACAAACATATACAAGATAGTAACAACTTATGATTTTCTTATGCAAGCATAACTAATTTTACATCATGTCACACTTTCTTCTTCAGGAAGATTTTAGTTATTTTGATTTTTGCTGATATCTACAGAATCAACAGCAAAATCAACTACATCGAGATAGTTATCATTATCAATATCATCAAGTGGAAGTCCAGCTTCATTTTTGAGAGAATGTTCGACTTCATTGTCAAAAGAAGGTCCGACTTCGTTGTGAAAAGAAGGTCTAACTTCATTATTAAAGAAGGATCAAGCTTCACCATATATGATCTTGGTTTCCTTTTATCTTTCATTTTTCTTTTGCAGCTCTTGATAAACACAGACAAAATGTTTTAGCGTACGACATGTATCTTACCAGTGTCCTTTCATACAGCATCTATAGCAACGTTTTCATGTTGCTTATTATTAACTTCCTTCCTTTTTGACTTTTGATTATTTCTTTCATAATTATTAGGGCGAGATCTTCTGTTTTGTCCGCGTCCATTTCCATGACCATATCCTCCTCTTCCACGACTGCGGTAATTATTCTGGCCGCATCCGCATCCATTATAATTATTATAATTTGTGGATGTAACATTAGCTTCAGGGAACGATGCAGACCCAGTTGGACGAGATTAATGGTTTAACATTACCAGTTCATTGTTTTGTTCTACCACGAGGAGAACATGCATTAAGTCTGAATACTTTTGGTATTCATTTGCCCGGTATTGCTGTTGCAGAATCACATTTCCAGGATGAAATGTCTGGAGAGTTTTCTCGATCATGTCATAGTCAGTGATCTTTTCTCCACATAATAGTATTCTGGAGGTGACTCCAAATTGTGCAGAATTATATTCGCTAACGCTTTTGTAATCTTAGAACCAGAGGTTCAGCCACTCATGTTTTACTTTTGTTAAGATCACATATTTCTGGTGATCAAACCTGCCTTTGAGTGACTGCCAAAGATCTGTAGGATTTTCTTTCGTTATATATTCGTCCTTTAAACCATCGTGGATATGGTGTAATAAGAATATAATGGCGTCGGCCTTGACCTCTTAAGAAGTTTCTTTGGACCTATCGATAGTATCAATTAATCATTTTCCTTTCAAATGTAGCTTTACTGCAACTACCCATCTTATATAATTATTTCCAGATATATCAAGGGCAGTGATCTCGAGTTTAGCCAAATTTGACATGATTACTACATAATAAATTTAACAGCATAAATTTAATTATTAACTTAAATTAAAATATAATACAATTAAACACATAAAAATGAAATAAACACGCAATTACAATGACATATAAAGTTAAAATAATTAACTAAAAGTTCATCCAAAATTCAGCGTGAGTGAAATCGCCGACCAAAAATCCGTAAATAGAAAAAGAAAAATATCGAAACAAAAGATTAAAATCCAACACATTTTGCTGAAAAATGAATCGATTTCGCGAAAGAAAGTTGAGATGAAGAAGAAATTTTTTGAGTGAAGAATTGAAAGAAAAATGAGTGTATTTATAGATGAAAAAATTGTATGTGACAGTTAGGAATACTGATTAGATCCGTTGGAAATTATATGTGTAATAATTTTAATTTTTCATTAAATTGTCTTTCATAACTGTTAAAAAATATATCCAATAATAATTTATCAAAATTAATATTTTCCAATCATAACATGATTATAAAATTAATTACAATATTCAAATAAAATAATTTTAAAATATATTATCTGTCTTCAGAACAAATTTTTCATTGTTTGTTCTTCACGAACAAATTTATTCTTATTAGTTTGTCTTCTGGACAAATTTATTTTAATTTGTTCTTCTGAAACAAAATTATTTATATATTTTATTTTACTGTTCTTCAATAACGGTTTTGTAAATGTCCTCTAGACATTTTACTATTTTATTGTTCTTCTGAAATAATTTGTAAATGTCGATATTGATATAAGGAAATATTATATATGATCATTATAACATCATATAAACTAAATTAAAATATACAGCATATATATAGGGATCTAGTCATCTATTATAACCAAATATAAAAGTAAACATGAAAAAAATTAAATTTTATCTTTCTCTAGCATGTGGTTAATCATGCTGATAACGTGTTATGAAATTACTATTTGGAACTATAATATTATTTATTTATTATTTTATTGTTAGATAGAGAGGATAGTGAGACTTTTATCTTTATTATTTAAGTGTAAGGTACATTGTGTTATGTAACTTCAACCCACCTTGTATATTAATATTAGTGTAGAGGCGGCCGAGCTGATCCGATGTTATTGAAGGCCCTACTCAATTTTTTTTTCCGGTATATTCAATAATACTAGCAAGTATATTTATTCATTAGTCTTAGAAATGAAAAATTTCTATAAAGTAAGAAAATGATATTGTATAATCATCAATCACTTGTGACTAACACAAAATTTCTCAAAATTAAAAAATAATAAGTTAAAAGATAAATTTTTGACCAACCTAAAATGTTAATAAACTTTAAAAAAATTGGACTTTAATTACTAAAAAATTATGTAAACTCTAAAATGGTTGCCCCTACTTATTATAAAATTTAATAAATTTAGAACCCTAATAACTACAAAATTTTATAACCTCTAAATAATTTCTAACCCTATTATTTGTGAGCTCCAAGTAGTCATGGTTTATGTGACTTGTGTCACGGTCTGAGAGCGGGTGAATGAGATATTTTTCATATAGATAATTATAATATATATAAAGCTATATAAAATATATATATATATATATATATATATATATTTATAACATTTAACTATATATCACGTTTATTACCATTAAAAAATACTGCACTATTTATTTTTGTAGTAGTATTAATTTATTATTCATCTCACGTAATCGCTTCCATTATGTCTCTTTAATTGTTTTCTTGCGCCACACATTTTAATATTTCTTTCTTCAAAATATTTCGTGAACAAAAAAATGTATAACTAACAAATTATGTTTGATCATCGGAGACTGAAATAACAGCCTGTAGATCGGCGAGACACTCCGCCGGAAGAGAGAGAAATGTGTTCATAAACCAATCGTCGATAGTCTCGACTTTTGCGACGCCGACTAGTCTACACTTTCCTTCTTCGTCCATTCTCTCTCCTCTCCCTCTCTTTCTCTCTCCTTTCGATTCCTCCGTCGTCAACACCGTCTTCACCAACAACGCCGGAGCTTTGTATATTCCTCCTCCAGCCGTGAAGCAAAACCTCGCCGTGAACTCTAATTCCACCTTCAAATCAAATCAAATCCATTTCAAAGATATCGAACAAAAACAGAGGATCACCGAATTATGAAAAGTTCTTACCTTTCCGGATTCTGGGTCGATAACTCCTTGAAAAATCTCCGGAAAGATATCGATTTTGAGAAACGGTGGCAAGGGCAAGCCGAGAAATTTCGTGGTTTGGTTAGTCAGAGAAGGAATGTAAAGAGTGGACACATCGAAACAAACAGACAATAGAGAGTTTGATGCTCTTTTTTTGTCGTCTTCATCTCCAGAGATTATAGTGGCGGTTCCGGTGCCGAAGCCACCTAGAGGAGAGTAATCAAAGTCGGGATATCTGGAGATACCAAGCTTACCTGTTCCAATAGTCTTGAAGCTGACAACACTGTAGAGACTAGTTGGAAGCTGTGCTGTGTTGGGTTTAGGATTTAGGGAATTTGATATTACTTTGATTTGATTTTGGGATTTGTGGTTTATGTATCTTTTTGGGGATTTGTAGAATGTCGTTAATGGTGAGTTTATTTTTGTTGAAGCCATGTTTCTCACTTTTCACTAGTATTTCTTATGATGTTATCTTTTGCATCAAGTTGATTGTAGAGAGCATTTTACGCTTATTGTTATATGTGGCTAGTTTCTGATCTTCATTCTTCACCTCGCAATTGTATATTTTCAGGAAGTCAAGATTGTATCATATTTAATAATGGGCTACGATAAAATTTATATATGGCCCAACAGAAATATTAGATCATTAGAGCCCAATAATAATTTTCTTGGATAAGTTTCACATAACTTTACACAATTTAACATATTGTTCCACATGGTTATCCACTTAATTGAATCACAAGTTTCCTATAGTCAGTTTTGGAACGGTACTTTTGAATATAAATCAAAGACTTCGTTTTTTTTAAGTAATCAAAATATCAACCAAAATATAACGAGGTGAATTTGACTATGTATTATTAAGTAAAAGGGGTGGATTTGAGCTCGGTTTGGTATGATTTTTCTCGAATGTTGTAGAGAATAATCCAGATGAACAGTACATGCCTCTCTGTTGATGATTCGCCTCCCCTTTATAGAGGATGTCATACACCTTAGAGTCGATGATCCGATTGGACCTGGGCCTGGTTTATGGCTCTGACTTCGAATAGGCCGAAGATGACGGCCTAGACCCAAATCGCTCTTGGGCCTGTCAATTTTCCTTATTGGACCGAGTGAGTTGGGTAACCCCCAACAATGGTCCTCCCCCAAGTGTGGTAATGATTAAGTCACCATGCTCGTTTTGTGTATCTTCACGAGGCGCACGCTGATCCACATGGCGTCTCTTTGTTGGTTAAGTCACCATGCTCGTTTTGTGTATCTTCACGAGGCGCACGCTGATCCACATGGCGTCTCTTTGTTGGGCATATGTTAGTGATTTGATGCACAGTTAAGTAGAATTACATGCCGACCTAAGGTTTAAGTAAGTTTAATGATTGTGTCTCTTCGATAGCTGAGCCCCCTCTCCTCTATATAATCTCCTACTTCATTTCCTCCTCCTCACTTTCATCCTCGCTTGCTATAATCACTCCATG
The DNA here is from genome assembly GCA_900406435.1 of Lepidium aucheri. NCBI lineage: Eukaryota > Viridiplantae > Streptophyta > Magnoliopsida > Brassicales > Brassicaceae > Lepidium > Lepidium aucheri. The sequence goes on along the minus strand of OVBA01002300.1, from coordinate 21,594 downwards.
TACTTTCTCTCTTCTCTCTCCTTTTCTATTTTATTTCCTTGATTTCCACCGAGGCGTCATCTATTATGCTATGTTATTGGTATCTGTTAGCGAGGCGTCGTTGCGTGTTTTTGGGTCATCCTCGTTGAGTGATGATTCTGGTTGACTGAGGATTGTGGATGACAGCATGGTGAATTTGGTGATCGGATTCGAAGCCGAGTCTTGAGCTAAAGATGTCGAGGTGGAGGTTTCATTTAGGAATGCCGACGCTAATCTGCTAAGGGATAACAATGCTGGCGTTGGTGATCTAGGGATTCATGTGCACAATGCTCAGCCTTGTAATGTGCTTGAGCTGGGAACTAAGACCGAGGGCTGTACTGGAGACAACGTGGAGGTTGTTCCCCTTTTGGGGAGGCGACCGACAGAAAGAGCACTGGTCGGTTAGAGGATACGACAACTGATCATGACGAGGCCGATATTGACAAGGCCGGTACTTCTGGTCATGCCGATCTGGCAAACGTTGATGAGGGGGAAGATAACGATGATGACTCTTTGTTGGACAATAATTTTGTTCCATTGAGAGATATGGGGCCTGAAATTATTAACATGGCAGATGATCCTTCTGACGTCGAGTGCGTAGCTTCAGACGAACTTGATCTTGACGTCCTTGAGGCTCATCGCTGGACTCAGCATTGGCTACGATCCCTTAATTGGCCTTTGACAAAGACTATTAGGAGGTCACTATGGCGACTTAACAAGTGCCATATAACTGCTCTGATCTGCTTTTTGGGTTCTGAGTCAAGCTCAAAGACCGTGGTCGCCACTGGATGGCTACCTTTGCTTGTACGAGTATTTTTTCAAGGACTGCGGTATGCAGTTTCCGCTGCCTCAGCTGCTCATCAATTCTTGTGCGCGTCATCGGCTTGCCTTCATGCAGTTATCCTCGACGTCTTTGAAGAATATGATGGCGTACTTGATTCTAGGGGCCGAGTGCGGGGTGAACGTGACGACCCACTTTTTTGAAAAGGTAACGAGGATTTCTGTAAATCTGAAGAAGGACGAGACCTTTTACGTCTCGGTAAAGAATGACTACGGCCTTGCAAATGGCTTTCCAAGAAAAGTTAATGGGTTGAAGGATCACTATTTCTTCGTCAGGATTGACGACACCTCGATTATCAATACTTTGTGTTTTTACCGTACTTGCTGGAATCCCAATCATGGTAAGGACCCTTTTTTGCTCTGGGTGCGCTCGTTGTGCGTCATTTTTTCTAACTTGGGATTTCGTTTTCCTTTTTGTTAGTTCCGCATCCTCCAGGAATCACTGCGTACCCCTCAAATTTCTTTGACGACATTCGAAGAGAGTTAGAGAAGGTAAAGGCCATGACCGTCCTGGTCTCTTTTTTTTTGACCTTGGTGGTTTTGTGTAGCTTCTAGAGCAAAAATGTCACGGTGCCAGCCATTTCCCAGCTATAGGCAAATTTTTGCTTCGTCGCTGGCCATACTTGGTCTTGATGATGAGGAACCGGGCCGGGACACAATCGTTGGTGGTGGGCAGAATGACGAGGCAGGGCATAGATGTGAGTCTGCCTTTATGGATCTGAATACTGCTTTTGTTGTTCTCTCGCCTAGGCATTCGGCAATGACTCCTCCACGATATTTTACGCTTGCCTCGGTATGTGAGGAGGATGTTGCTATGCGCAATAAGAAGTCAAAGCGTCCGCTTGAAAGAGAACACTCGAGTGCTCGGGCAAAAAAGGTAGTTTATGTGGAGTAGACTACGACAAAGGATGCATCTGGCTATGACTTTTTGTACAAGTTCTGTGGAATGGAGCCTCTTAGTTCTGATCGTGTTATAAGCGCGGAGCTTCTTTGCTCGAGGGCGAACTTGTGACTGATACCGCGACCCTTTTGGCATAGGTAAGTATCTTGGCTTTATTGATCCTTTTTTATTTTTTGGCCTCGCATGTTTTTTGAGGGTTGCTTTTGTAGGTTTTCTGCAACCTCAATCTCCTTGGCGAGAAGTACGAGGGCCATGCTGTTGGGCATGATAATAGTGGCCTAATTCGGTCGCTAAGTAAGTACAAGAAGAAGTGTCAGACTGCCGAGGACCGAACATCTGATGCCCTTCATCAGTTGAAGGAAGCGAGGTCGGAAAAGGATGTTCTTGTAGAAAAAGTGGACCGATTGCGGGAACATGTGAAGAAATTGGAGGAGGAAGCCAAGGTGAGTCACCAGACGCTTGAGACTGCCCTTAATCTATTTGACGAGGCCATCCGATGGGTGCGTACGAAGGTTGTAACTGAGCGTGCTCGTCATGCTAAAGACCTTGGGCTGGTCAATGCAAAATTGGGGCGTGTCGAGGAGCACATTTGTGCTGTCGAAAGAAGAGATCAGCTATGCCTGATGAGCTGCCAAGCATCAGGTACTCTTGAGTGCGTCAAGTTCCTACAAGGGCAGTTGCGTGTTGTTGTACCGGATGCCGTTATTGGGAAACTAACCCAAGATGTTGCTGACTATGAAGGTCAGGCGTTAGCAACTCAAGTGCCTGACCTGGATGATGAAGATCTTAGTCCGTTGCCCGCATCTGTTGATGTTGGTGTGCTCGTCATTCTGGACGAGTTGTGTGGGATGGTGAATCGTCTTCGGGTTAACGAGCCTCAGCGAGAAGAGGATTCAGTGTGTGGTGAAGAAGAAAACACTCAGGAGATTTAGTCTCTGTCCTTTTTTTGTTTCTTTTCTCTCTTTTTTATCTTTGGTGTTTTCTTGTAAACAATCGTGTGTGGAGTTTTTTTGTAATATTCGAAGGTGGCTTCGATATTTGTATAACTTGCTTTTGTATAACTTTTTTTTAAAAATGAAGTATCCTTTGTCTTTCAGTCTGCTCGGTACCCTTTATTGGGGCGGACTCATTGCCCAGCTTACCATAGGTGCTGAGGCGAGTGCGATGCTTGACTTTTAGGCTTAAGTACGAAACTATAGTTCGGCTTACCCTGGAATACCTTTTGCGAGTGGTGTGCTCAAATTTGATTTAGGCTTTGTAGGAACAAAATTATTGTCCTATTTACCCTATATAGCCAGCAAGGGAGTTCATTTCATATTTTTGAGTTTGGCAATTTCCTTATTTTTTTTCCAGAGCAATAATTTAGATAAGGCGATAAATTATATATTATAAAAAAATAGGTTATATTATAGTTGCACGAGGTTGCCCTACGTACCCTTTGCAGGGATCAAGCCGAACGTAGTTCTTCGTTACAAGTTTATTATATAAGTAGGATAGTTTACCGAAGAGCGCTCCTAGTTAGCATCATTATTGGTGTTTATTGAGGAGTTGCCCTGTCATTCGCGGCTCTGTTACTTAGTAATAGAAACGTTTAATGTTGGTCACGTTCTAACTTCTTGGAATCATCTCTCTGATCATTGTCATATGTTCGTAAACCCCAAGCTTTAAAATCATTGAGACGATGTAGGGACTTTCTCAATTTGTGCCAAGTTTCCATGCATTTAGCTCGGCCGTATTCTTGAATACTTGTTGCATAACGAGGTCACCCTCTATGAATCTTTGTTGCCTGAACTTTTTATTGTAGTACCTAGCCACATGCTGTTGGTGCTGCTGGATCTCGAGTCGTGTTGCTTCACGGACTTCTTTGAGATTGTTAAGTTTATCGTAGATATTTTCTTGATTGAGTTCCTCGTTGAGTTTGAACACCTGTTGGTGGATACTTTCTATATTGACCTTGGCTTGGACCATGGCCTCTACTCCATGTGACATGGTGAATTGTGTTAAGTCCGTTGCCCTTCAGGGTGTTGTTTTGTATGACCACAGGACACCATCGATTTTGTCGGACCAGCGTCCCTTTTTTCGTCAAGGTGCTTTTTAAGGCCTTTGATGATAATTTTGTTTGTAGCCTCGGCTTGTCTGTTTCTTTGTGGATTCCTGGGGGTGCTTTTACTGAGGCGGATTTTCCAACGTGCGTAAGATCCTTTGAATTTTGACGAGGTGAATTGCGTCCTATTGTCAATGACGATCTCGTAGGGCAATCCGTAACGGCAAATGATATTTTTCCAGACAAACTTTTGTACATCAGCCCCCTAGATCTTGGCGAGGGAATCAGCCTCAACCCACTTGGTGAAGTAATCTGTCATGACGAGGAGGAAACACTTTTGCCTTGATGCGGGCAGAAGTCCAACTATGTCCATGGCCCATCGCATGAATGGGTATGGTATTATTGACAAAGTTAGTTCCTCAGCTGGTGTGTGTATGAGTGGTGCATGTCTCTAGCATTTCTCACATGACTTAGCATATTTTTTACAGTCAGCGATCATGGTTGGCCAATAGTGTCCCAAGCTTTGTTCTTTATGAACTAGTGTCCCTCTTCCCAAGTGATTGCCACATGCTCCTTCATGGACTTTGGCTATGATGTGCTAGGCTTCTTCATGGTTTATACAATTGAGTAATACTCCATTAGCCACTTGTCGGTACAAGTTTCCATTTATCTCTGTGTACAGGGCGCTCTTTGCCTTGAGCCTCCGAGCTTCCCATTTATCTGAGGGGGCCTTGCCATTTATAACGTATACTTTGATTTCTGCTCTCCAATCCGTGCTTCTTTCGTTAACGTTCTCCTGGGATATTCTGCTTCGTCAGAGATTATTTCGACTTCGTCGATGACAAGACACTGATCCGTGGTCTATTTGATACTTGGATGTTTGATACAATCAACGGGAATGACTCTGTGTTGCGTGGGATCAGATGTGGAGGCAAGAGCTGCTTAGGCGCCGGCCAAAGTGTTATCATCGCGGAGAATTTTGACGAGTTCAAACGTAGGGAATTCTTTGGCAATGTCTTTGACCAATTTTAAATATGCAGACATTCTTTCACACTTGGCAACATATTCTCCACTATGCTGGTTGACAACGAGCTATGAGTCTACCAGGGCTAATATGTGTTGCACGCCAAGTCCTTTTGTGAGACGTAGGTTGGCAAGCAAGGCCTCATATTCGGCTTTGTTGTTTGATACATGAAAGGCAAGCCGAAATGATTGTTCCAAAATTTCTCCTGTTGGAGATTTGAGGCGGATACCGATGCCCGAACTGTAATGAGATGCTGAGCCATTGGTGCATAAAGTCTATCGGTTCGTTTGTTTTGGAGCATTTTTGTTTTGCGGCTTCGGGGCCAGTTCGATGATGAAGTCTGCCAAAACCTGGGATTTTGTGCTAGTTCGTCCCTTATACTCGATGTCATATTCACTTAGTTCGATAGCCCATTTAGTTAACCGCCCAGACTGGAAGGGGCTGTGAAGGATCGTTCTGAGCGGAAAGTTAGTTAAGATGACAACTGAGTGTGATTGGAAATATGGACAAACTTTTTGCGCTGCGGTCACTACCACCAACGCTAGCTTTTCCGTTGAAGTGTATTGGGTCTCTGCCTCGTCCAAAGCCTTGCTCACATAAATGATAGGTCTTTGCTCGCCGCGATATTCTTTGACGAGTACTCCTGACTGCGGCGATGGTGACCGCAATGTACAAGTATAAGGTTTCCCCGGTTTCTGGCCTAGATAAGATGAAGTCGTGGCAGGTATTTTTTCAGTTGCTGAAAAGATTCTTCGCAATATTTATCCCAAGTGAAGTGCTTATTCCCTCGCAATAGTTGGTAAAATGGTAAGCACCTATCCGTTGATCGTGACACGAAATGATTGAGCGCAGCGATCCGTGCTGTCAACCTTTGCACCTCCCTCGTATTTTTCAGGGAAGGCATGTCCAGAATAGCAGCTATCTGCTTGGGGTTTGCTTCTATTCCTCTCTGAGATACGATGTAACCGTGGAACTCCCATGAAGTGACACCGAAAGTGCACTTAGTCGGGTTAAGCTTCATCTAATAGGCGTTAAGGACGTCAAGGTATTTAGCGAGGTCTATGACATGAGTCTCGGCGTTTTGGGATTTGACGAGCATGTCTTCGATGTAAACTTCCATTGTCTGTCCGAGCTGTCCTGTGAACATCTGATTCACGAGTCTCTGGTAGGTGGCTCCGGCTTTTTTGAGTCTGTATGACATGACCTTGTAACAGTAAGTGCCGCGGTCCGTGATAAAGGCAGTTTTTTCCTGGTCGACTGCGTTCATTTTTGTTTGGTTGTATCCCGAGAAGGCATCCATGAAGGACATCAGCTCATTCCTTGCGGTTGACTCAACAAGCTGGTCAATGTGCGGTTGTGAGAAGCTACCCTTTGGGCAAGCCTTCTTTAGATCAGTAAAGTCTGCGCAAACTCGCCAGCCTCCACTTTTTTTTCTAACACCCACAAGATTGGCCAACCACTCTAGGTACTTAACTTTGGTGATAAAGCCCTCCTTGGTCAAGCGGTCTACTTCATAATTTACTGCTTGAGAGCGTTGTGGTTCGAGTTTCCTTCTCTTCTGCTTGATCGGCTTGTGAGCAGGGTCAACGTTTAACTTGTGAGTAATTATTTTCGGATCTGTCCCCGGCATGTCTTATGTACTCCATGCGAATGTTGACTGATTGTTGCCGAGGAAGGAAATTAACTTGCTGCATAGAGTCATGGATAACTCACGGCGGATTTTGACACTTCGATCCGGTTTGTTTGTGTCCAGGCTGATCAATTCTGTTGTTTCCTTTCAAGCGTTATCCTGCAGTATATTCCGAGGGAGATCCCTTGTGATCCCCTCACTTGCGATTATGCAAGAACATCTGGCTGATTTTCTGAGTTTGTGCTCGGTAATAAAACATGTTGTGGCCATCCCCTGATTTCCAAGGAGTGTATAGATTCTGTAGTCGGTTGAGAATTTAACGCACAAGTGGTAAGTTGAGACCACTGCTTTCATTGTGTTGGTCCAAAGGGTCCCCAGGATCGTATTGTAAATGGTGGGTCATTCCAGCCAAGAGAATTGGGAGTTTGACTATGCCGTCGGTCAGCAACGAATTTCCGTCAAACCTAGTAAGTGGTCGGGCTATCGTTGTGAACTCTATTTCATCTTCTGGGATCGTGAGGTTGTCTAATGCCTCTTTGAATATCGGGTTTACCGTGCTCCCTGTATTGACAAGGATACATGTCACGTCACAGTCTGCTATTCGTAGTGTGACGACGATGGGGTCGTTGTATGGGGTTTTAGACCCCTTTGGCGTCAGTGTCGGTGAAATTTATGACTTCCATAGACGGGGTGGTTCGTAAGAGGGCACAGAGTGAAGTTGAACATTTATCCTCAGCTCTGATGCGGACTATCTTAGCTTCGCGCTCATAGACCTTTATTGCTTGTACTGAATCCTTTCCTTCTTTCAGGCTCACCATGATCATTACTATTGTTCGCAGAGGTGGTGGTGGGAGTTCCTCGCGATCTGCTTGTTTTGGTGGTGGTTCTTCGTCATCCATCGTATCATCAGCACGGCTTTGTAACCTTTGGCTTCCAAATGAACTGTGGTGAGGTAATTTAGGTTCAGAGAATTTGACCTTGCCTCTCTCGAATTTTGCTAAGAGCAATTCTTTCAGTCAGAAGCACGGGGACGTTGCGTGTCCTGTTCGTTTATGGTAGTCGCAATAAGAGTTCGTGTCCCGTGATACATCTTTGTACCATTTGTTGGCTGGGATCCAGGGTCGTTGAGATTTGTCTTCGGCGGTGTCGACCGCATATGTGGAGGATTGCTTTCATTTGTTGTTTTTATATCCTTGGTCGTAGTGTTGGCGCGGTTCGTGGTATTCTTCATGTGCCTGCTCATTAGTTGCTTCCTTTGTTGCTGGGACTTGGCTTTTATATCTCTTTAATTTTACCGCCCTGTCCTCTTCTATTTCTGTGAACACTACTCCACAGTGGAGGGCATCTTCTAGGGATACGGGGCACCGTAGCCTAAAGTCGGCTATAAGCTCTGAATCGTAGTATAGGGCTTCTCTTAGCATATCAATTTTACCTCTCAGAAATGTCTGAGGAAGGACCAAAGGGATTCCCTGGGACCTTATACCACAACTTGAAGATACGCTGAGGCATTTTGTTGCATAAACACTGAGTAGTGCCTGAGGAAGGCCTCGGAAACTTGTTGAAAGCTTCCAATTTTGTATTGATCGAGCTTGGAAAACCATTCCATGGCGTCGTCTGTTAAATTTTCAACAAATAGCTGACAATAGCCCGTGTCTTTTTCTTCACGAGCGAATCTCGTCCTTTCCAAGGCGAGATTAAATACTTTGAGAAACTTTCTGGTGTCAGAGTTTCCATCAAACGTAGAGCACTTGACTTTCAAGTCAGGACGAAATAGAGTGCTCGTGAGCTATTTGGTGAATGGGGTGTTTTGCGTTTTCGAAAGTACACGCGCTATCTCTGGGGCCAAACTCTGAGATTGGTGCATTTGAGCCATCATGTTGCTTACCTTGGTCCTTAACACCCGTATTTTGACATCTCTTGGGTCGTCAAGTTTAAATGTTAGGATTGCCGATGACTCGGACACACCTGTGTGGCTTATGTTCTGATGAGGCTTTGGAGGACTGTCGAACAGGTGCCTTTGTAGACAAGGTGGAGATTGGGAACATCTAGTTGTGACAACGTCTCCGCTGAGCTTGGTTCGTAATTGGGCCACCATCTTAGAGGTCTGTTCGGACCTATCAGTTGCCTTTTCTATTCGTTCTATCAAAGCAGAGAGCGAGTCTGCCACATGTTGCACCCTTTCTGCACTTAATGTTTTGTTGTTATTGTTCTCTTGCTCGGTTCCATGAGTGGTGTCGGTTAGTTGTACAATCTTTGGCGTTGTTGGGGACGCTTTTAGGGCCGGTGGGCACATTTTTTGTCAGGAGGGGATTTTTTGCTTCTTGCAAATGAGCTCTGGTCGATCGTTTTTGCTGACGAGGTCTGGTCAGTCATTTTTGTTACTTGGTCGTTAGAAATCTTTGTTAACCCTTCCTTCGAGCGCCAATGGTTTGTACTCGCTTCGGTACGATAATTTTGAATATAAATCAAAAACTTTGTTTCTTTTAAGTAATCAAAAATATCGACCATAATATAACAAGGCGAATTTGAGTATGTATTATTAAGTAAAAGAGAAAAATTTCGAGATCGGCTCGGTACAATTGTTCTCGAATGTTCTAGAGAATAATTCAGGTAACAGTACATGCCTCTCTGTTGACGATTCGCCTCCACTTTTATAGGGGATGTCGTACGTCTTAGAGTCGGCGATCCGATTGGACATGGTCCTGATTTATGGCTCTGACTTTGAATGCGCCGAAGACGATGACCTAGGTCTAAATCACTCTTGGGCCTGTCAATTTTTCTTATTAGGTCTAGTGAGTTGAGTAACCCATAAAAAAAAAGTATAATTTAATTATATCGTGTATATAAATTGCATACATGGGCACAATAATGATTTTATCCTTTTGGGGTCAATAGGAGTAAATCTCACATATGTTGGCTAGTCATGGTTAGTCGATTAGACAACAAACCACAACAACATAATTGAATTTTGTTGGTAACTCATGAAAATATGGTTGAACTATAACTTGTAACTAAAACTATCTAGTATTACTTAAAATTTGTGTATGAGAGTAACTTATATTTGTTAATATAGATAGAAAATAAAATAATAACTTGGAAGCGATATTAGATCTAGATTTCGATTTAAATGATTCACATCGTAAAGGGTATCCAATGAGGTGCATCATTTCAAGATTATATGGTAAGATTTGAAATATATATATATATATATATATATATATTTTATTTTTGTGAAGTATTATATTAAACTTTTTGAAATCTTATATATTAAAGCGAGAGACACTTTCATTTTGATCATATTATAAACTATAAAATAAAATTAACCTAATATTTATAACAATCCTTCAAAATAGAATTAAGATGATTTTTGTTACAAATTTATATACAAAACTTTTAAATTAATAATGAGTTAAATAGAAAATCTTTAAAAAAAGAACACTACTTTATATATTAGTTTTACATTATAATGTTTTAATATACATTACAATACTTTAATGTTGGAACTGGTTCTAGCACAAGTAGTACTTAGAATCAAGGTTTCTGATCAAAAGAGTGGGAGAGAATGGGCAAAGACAATTGTGAGTCTGGATTAGAGCAAGAATAGTTAACTAAAGACAAGTAGAGATGATTGCCAACTTGGTGTTATTATTAGATTCGAGTCTGCTAGACAGCGGATCTTTTTTCAAAGGATTGTGCCTCTATTTATAGTTTATAGAGGCAGTTACATGTGTAGAAAATAAAGAAAGATTTACAATTGTTTTGATAAGACTGAATCTGTTAAGATTCGTGCTAGATTCGTGGAAATTTTTCATGTCGGAACAGGAAATTTTCATTTTTATGTTTTGCTAACGTGTCATCCGACTTCTCTTCAGGTTCGTAGAACCTTCCGAGACAAGATTTTTTCTGAGTCGAATATATTATCCAAGTTGAAGACTTAGTGCTTGCAACCGGGTTGTTCTTTTGTATTCGACCTGTTATTTTTAGTGGACCGAAGTAGGATTTCGGATCCACCTCCAGCAATCGTCTCCCTCAGACTCGAAAAATTCTGGTGCCGAATTTCTGAGTCAGAAGGTTTTTCAACTTCTAGATTCTTCTGTCCACGTGTCGGTTTGTGAGTGGGCAAGTCAGATAATTTCCTTGGGTTTAAGCCAGTCATTATTGCGCGTCTATTTGGTATCCACTCTGCCACTATAAATAGCACTCCAGCTTCCTTCGTATTTTTACTTTCAACCGAAAATTATGAGGTAACTTCTCTTTCTTATTTTTTTCTCTACTTTTACCGAGTCGCTTTATTATTTATAAGTGGAGTATTGCCGAGATGAAAAGAAATAGTTCTAGTTCTAATTCTAGTTTTAGTTCTGAGTTTGTTGACTCTAGTCCTTCTGCTGCTTCTAGTAGTCATCACACTGAGGAGGATGTAGAAATGTTTTTCGTAAATAGCCTAGGTAGTGACTTAGATGATTAGCATGATGGACTTGATGTCGGTCCACCGTCATTAATTCAAGGAGGCTAGAGAAATTATTCTTCGTGTGCCCTGAGATGAGAGGATTGAGATTTGTAGTCGTCCTGATTCTCGTCCATGGAGTTCTCTAGAGGGTTTTGTTGCGATTTACGACTGGTGGTTTACAGAAACCAAAATATGGTTCCCAATTCTAGATTTGCTTCCAGGGTATTGCTTTGTCCAGAAAATTGCGATAACCCAACTCGGAGCTGCTAGAGTTACAAATATCTTCGGGTCGCTAATTCTTGGGAGCGAAATTGGTGTTAACCTCTCAACCCGCGTTTTTGAAGGGTTGGTTGATCTCTGTGAAATTTCAGCGGTCTTCATGGACAAAAGACATCACTAGGACAAACAAAAAAGTAGCAAATTCTCCTATTCGAAACTTTGGAAGTTAGATTCTCCAAATACCGATTACCGATTCTTGACCGGGCAGAAAAGGTCCCTTCTGAGGAGTACCGATGCTTGAAATTTTTTGGGGCTCTACTAATATGGTCCTTATTTTTTGCTTTCTCTTTCTGCAGTGAAACATCTTCCTCAGTTGCCTAATTACCAGACGTTCTGAGGCCGTCTTTTCAGCACTCCCCGTCTTGACTAGAAATTCTTGCAGGCAGGTATCTTTTTGAAAACAACTTCTCGCTATCAAAAAGGTAGACTATTATCTCTCTTTGATGAGTTTCACCTCTTTAAAGTTTTGATTTTGGTTGATTTTTTACTCTATATGTTTTAGGGATCCTTGATGTTAACATGAGAGTTGGTGACTTTAAGATGCCCACATTGTGGATAGTTTGGATGCTATTTTGGGAGGTACTTCGGCTTCCTCTGGTGGAGCTAATATTTTTCATTCTTCTGAGTTTGCCCCAGAAGGGAATTTGTTGACTACAGTGTCACCATCTGCTACTTTCGAGGTTCCGAATACTGATTCGGGATCTCGTAATGTTGACATTCTAGCTGCCAAGACTGCATTGGCAGCTGAAACCGTGTTGGATTCTGAGGCTGCAGCTGACCTTCCTAAGAAGGTCGGCATGGGTTCTGTAAGTTCCCCGACTTCCAGCAAGAAGAAGTTGAAAACTTTAGTCAAGATCAAGGATTTGGAGTCTCTCAAATCCCCCTTTAGCTACTCGGTGCCGAAAAGACCAAGAAGAATAAGTTGACCAATGAACCTGCCGTCAAAGGTAGTGTCTTTCATAGAGTCCCCTCTTACAACATGTTTTGGTGACAAGATGATTTTAATGCTACTTGGCAATATTAGAGCAAGACACTGCTGCTGATTCCACTCGGCAGAAGGTAGCTAAACGTAATGAGTCCTCCCCTCCTCCTGAAGTCTCATTACACAAAAGGAGTAAATCTTCTAAGGATTTTTGTATTTTGTATGGTTTGGAAGAGTCGGCTCCTATCAAAGATTCTGAGTTGAGAGGGGCCAATTTGATGCGTTTCCTCAAGAACACTATTGAGGATCTCCCCACTTTTCCCGAAATGCTCAATAAAAAGAAGTATGTTGAAACAGCAAAATTAGCATTCTCACTAATTCTGTACCTTGATTTCCCCATGCTGACTCGTTTTCTTCTTCTACTTTATTGCTCAGGTGAACTCAGTTCTTCTTGGGAAAGAGAAGACTATGGCTGCTAGTGCTGAGAACTTTCGTCAGCTCAATGACGTGCTCAAGAAGTAAGATGTATCTCGACAAGAATCAGTGTAGGCAAAGTTATCCGTAGCGGCAGTCCAGGCTGATTTGTTCTGGGTCACATCGGAATGAAAGGAGGAGCGCTTAAGATCCAGTAAGGAGAAATTCTGCTCTTAAGGAAGTTTCGAAGTCTGTGTCCGATCTCCGAGATGCAGCTTTTCGGGCAGCTGAGAAGCAAAAGGCCATGATTGCTTCTCTCCAGAATTGTGCCAGCAGCTTTAAAAGTAAGTTTTATATATCTTTGTTTTTTATAATTCTCAGTATTAGCAAATTTTACTCCAGCATCTCTGGATCAGCGCTTGAAGAGGATTTCAGATCGTTTTGACTTCTTGGGTTCTAGCCTGGATAACCGCCTGACATTTGCTATAACGACTGGCTATGACCATCTCATACAACGTCTGCTAAAGGAGAAAGTCCCAATTAAGCTCGAGATTATCATGTTTGGAACTTCAGGTCTAGCGAAGGCTAAGGCAGATGTCGACAAGGAGGTAGTTGTAAACTTAAATCCTGATGATTTAATTCCTCCGTCTCTCGAATTTTGTGAGTCCTCTCTCCGAGAGGAGACGACTTTGGCCTAGAATGAGGTGTTGGCATTCAAGAGAGATCTGAGTGAAGTGGCTGATCTTGAGACTAGGGATTGCCCTCAGGTTAGTGTTAGAGATTTTGAAATTGCCCATGCTCCAATTCGAAGTTTCGACTAGTATGGCTCAGAAAAAGATATTTTTTTAAAGGTTGCCCAAAAACACGAATTGACTGAAAATGATGAAACTATTACCAAGCAGGCCGAGACTAGCGCCTTGGTTTAATATATATATATATATATATATATATATATAAATGATGTAATTTTTTCTCCTATGGGAGGAGTTTGTAAAACATTGTGTTATGCATTTCTCTTTAGAGTACATATTGTCTATTGCTTTTTTTGGTTAAAGTTTCAAACTTTCGTTGATTGCGACTTGGGATCTTTGGCTTTAACTGAATTTAGTTGACTCGAATTATAATGATGCGAGGTTTATAGTTTTGTGCGAGAATTTAAGACTCAGCAGGGTTTAGACCTAGCTTAACTTAGAGCGAGACTTTAGGGACTCGGCAAATGACTCAGCTTAAATAAGAGCGAGACTTTAGAGACTCGGTGAGATTTTGACTCGTATTTAGATAGGAACAAGACTTTAGGGACTTGGCGAGATTTGGAATCGGCTTAAATGAGAGCTAAACATTAAGGAAAGACGAGATTTTAGACTCGGCTTTTAAATGTATATATACTTTGTCTTTGCCAAAGACCATTTTGTGTTGTTAAAATTCAGTTTATTGCTAAGAGGAATTAGTCCCGTATGTGCTTAGGATTTGCTTTTGGATTTGAATTAGTAAGAGTTAGATTTTCTTTATAGTTTTTCGAAGTTTGTACTCGGCGAGTTGTAGAGCTCGGCTGTAAGGACAAGGACTAAGCCTTTATCAGAGATTTCGAGATTAGACTCGGTGAAGTTTGAGATTTGGACAAGTTTTTTGAGATTGAGCTTGGCGTGATTTTAAGACTCGGCTGAAAGATGGATTAATTGATTTTGCGAGAATTTATCCCGACTTAAAATCTTAGTGACTATGGGGTGAAACCTTTTTTTATTTTGAGCCCGACTAGGGGGCTTGTAAAACTTTTATACAGTTTTAGCTGGACCTGAAAGCTACCTACGTACCCCGAATGGGTCAAGCCAAGACTTAGTTCTCAATTTATAAATAATTAAATATAGATGCGTTAAGTAATGCATCTAATTCGCCGAGTTAGCGAGCTTTATAGAATTACTATCGCTTCAAGTTGATTGAGTTCCAACTTTGAGGAAGCGGTGCCCCATTCATAGTGGCGATCTTGTAAACGCCCAGTTTTACGGCCTCATTGAGAATTTTTTTATTCGTGGCATCCGCTTGTCTGTTGCCTTGTGGATTTTGTGGTGTTGATTTTCTTACATAGATATTCAATCTAGCGCAAAAGTTTATGAACTTTGCCGAGATGAATTGTGATCCATTATCTGTCAGGATTTCATAAGATAGTCCACGTTGGCAGATGATATTCTTTCATACAAATTTGACCATGTCCTTGTCTTTGATCTGGGAGTAAGCTTTTGCTTCGACCCACTTCGAGAAATAGTCTGTCATGACAAGTATGAATCTCTTTTGCCGTGATGATGGTAACGGTCCGATAATATCTATTGCACGTCGCATAAACGGATAAGGCATGATCGCTGAGGTTCGCTCTTCTGTTGGAGCATGAATATGCGCTCGTGTCTCTGACATTTATCACACTGATCTTCTAGACGAGTGTTCTTCCACTCTTATGGTTTCCACCTGCTCTATCATGCGTCTTTTTGATGATCTCGTCAACTTCACTAACGTGAACGTAAGTGAGTAATACTCTGTTTGAACTTCTTCAGTAAAGCTTTTCGCCTACTTGGGCATAAAAGGCGCATTTAGCCTTTAAATGGCAGGTGCCCATCTGTCCTCTAGTGTTTTGCCGTTTAAGATGTACACGAGGATCTCGTTACGCCAATCCACCTTTGGTTTGTCGTCAGTTCAGCGTCTGCCATCTCGGAATATGACTCTTGTTGAGCATCATCTATTGCCGAGACAAGTTCAAGATCTCCTTTCGGTAAGCTTATACTCGGATGATCTTTGCTCTTTACTAGTATTATTCGTATTTTAATGGGGTCTGTCGTGGACGCAAGAGCTGCTAGAGCGTCGGCAGAAGTGCTTTTGGATCTTGAGATTTTGTTGATTTTGAAACGTATATCCTTCTTAGATCCTTAACAACTTTGAGATAAGCTTTCATTCGATCATTCTTTGTGTCATAACCCTGTTAACCTAGTTTACAATGAGTTGGGAGTTGCAATAGCAATCAATGTCGGTTGCTATGACTTCCTTGGCTAGTTTTATCTCTGCGATTAGTGCTTTGTACTCTGCTTCATTGTTAGAAGTTGGGAATGCAATTTGGAATGACTGTTCTAGTATTTCTCCTGTCAGGCTTTCTAGTCAGACACTGACTCCCGAGCCATGCTGTGATGAAGATCTGTCCATATATATCTTCCATGTTTGAGCTTTGGCCGACTTTAGAGGTTCTTGATCGGGGGATAGCTCAATCAAGAAATCAGCTAATACATGCAATTTCACACTCTTTCATCCTTTGAACTCAGTGTCGTACTTGCTTAACTCAATTGCCCACTTAGTCAATCAACGTGACTGATTTGGACTATGCAATATTGTCCGTAGTGGAGGATTTGTTAGCACTATAACGGTATGAGACTAGAAGTATGGTTATAGCTTTCTCGCCAAAGTGACCGCTTCTAGCTCTAGTTTCTCCATAGTCGGGTATCTGGACCCGGCTCTGTCCAACGACTTGCTGATATAGAAGATTGGGTACTTAGTTCCTCTGTCATCTTGGACTAGTACACCACTTATCGGTGAGGTAGAAACCGAAATGTATAGATATAATGGTTCTCTGTTTTCCTGTTTTACAAGGATCAGTTATGTTGAAAGATACTCTTTCAATTCGGAGAAAGCCTTTTTGCAAGTCTCGTCCCACTTGAATTCTTTGTTTCCCCACAACAAATTGTATAATGGGAGACACTTATCTTTTGAGCGTGATATGAAGCGGTTTAAATCTGCTATACGGCTTGTAAGCCTTTGTACTTCTCGTTTGTTTTTTGGAGAAGGCAACTCTTCGATTTCCGTGACTTGTTATGGATTTGCCTTGATTTCTCTTTGAGTGACTATGTATCCGAGAAAGTTTCTTGAGGTAACCCCAAAGGTGCACTTTGCCGGGTTGAGCTTCATCTGAAACTCATTAAGGATTTGGAAACAACGAGTTAAGTGATCAACATGATCTTCTGCTTTTAGCAACTTGACCAGCATATCGTCTATGTAGACTTCCATCATTTGCCCGAGTTGATCGGTAAACATTTTGTTTACTAACAGCTGATAGGTTGCTCCTATATTCTTCAATCCGAACGGCATGACTTTGTAACAATAAGTTCCTCGCTCCGTGTTGAATGATGTTTTCTCCATGTCGTCAGGATGCATCCGGATCTGGTTGTATCCTGAGAAAGTGTCCATAAACAGAAGAAGTTTGTTCCCCGCTGTCGCTTTGACGATTTGGTTGATATTCGGCAATAAGAAGCTATCTTTTGGACAACATTTGTGCAGATTGGTAAAGTCCACACAGACTCACCATTTTCTGTTCTTTTTCGGAATGACCAGCGGGTTGGCTAGCCATTCGGGATATTGGACTTTGGTGATGGACCCGAGTTCAATTAGTTTATTGACTTCATCGATTACGGCCTTCGTTCTCTCTAGCCTGAGCTTCCTTCTTTTTTTGCTTGATCGGCTTATATGTTGAGTTGACATTCAGCCTATGACTTGCGATTGTCGGATTAATTCTAGGCATGTCACTTGCCGTCCATGCTAATGTTGTCACATTCTTCTCCAGTAGCTGAATTAGCTTGTCTTTGATCGGCTTGCTTAAGTTGATTCCGATGTTGACGCATTTTGATGAGTCTGTCAAGTCAATATTGACGAGTTCCATAGGTTATTGGTCTGGCTCCTCGGGAGCAGGCAGTTTGGTCAACGCTTTGCTTCCCACGGTAGGCGTGATCATGCATGACTTGTTTTGTAATTTCAGCTTGGCGATGAAGCAAGTTCTAGACATCTTTTGGTCTCTTTTAAGTGTGTAAACTCCTTCATTCGTTGAGATTTAACACATTGATGATAGCTTGATGGAACAACTTTCATCGTATGTATCCACGGTGTTCCTAGGATCATGTTGTAGATCGGTGGTTTGTCTATAACGAGTAGCTTGATCCATCTCTTGATTCCGGTACTCGGACTGCTAGTTTCACTGTTCTGATTGCATTTATTGTGCTCCAATCAAACGCGGTCAAAGTTCTGCCCACAGGTTTGAGTTGTACGTCTGGCAGTGCCATTTTATCCAAAGTCTCTTTGAATATCAGATCTACTAAAATCCTGGTATCGATGAGAATTCGTGAAACATAACAGTTGGCAACTCATAGTTTGATGACTATGGGATCATTATGCGGAAAGCTGACTGCTTTAATATCTTTGGCGGTAAAAGTTATCGCCAAATCTACTACGTGCATACACTCACATAAGGTTCCTGGTTGACTGAAGCAACAATTCTCCGTTCATGTTTCTTGATTGAACGAATGGTGTCGTTACAGAAGTTTAATCCTCCCATGATTACACCGACAATAACTCGCGGGTTGCATTACTTGTTATTGTCCCCGACCGGTTTTTGTTGCTTAGTTGCTTCCAAAGTATCATTTTTTGGGTTTGCTATCTTGAAGTCGGCTTCTTACAGCTCGGCTTCTTTCCGTTTTTGTGCTTTGAACTTTTGAGTTTGTTCTTTGGAGACTTTTAATTCTCCCTTGTTGTATTTCACGGCAAGGAATTCTTGCAACTGTTTGCATTTTGAGGTCGAATGACCTACTTTCTTGTGGAACTCGCAGTATTCGTTTCGGTTGTAGGTGTTGTTGAATGATCTACCATGGGGGCTACTATTCTCCCCGACTTAAAAAACTATTGTCGAATTTGCTTTTCCTCTGCTATGCTGTCTCAGCTCATAGTGCACTTCTCTCGGTTCTTTTGTTGTCAAGTTGCGCTGCACATCTTGATTTTGTGAGAAGATTTGCTTTTCCTCAACGTAGTCTGCGTGTCTTGCTACTCTGCAAAGAGTGTTCGAGATCGTATTGGGCATGTTCATGAAAATGTCATGTTTGAGTGCCTCGTCGGTCACCATTCCAGTTCGGAGAGCTTCGATGACCATGTTGTCACTGACTTTAGCTTTTGTCAAGATCTTCTTGAAGCATCCAAGGTATAACTTCAAAGACTCGTCGAAACCTTGCCTTAAGGATCTTAATTCGGCGGTTGAGGTATATTGGTTAACGAATAAGGCATATTGCTTTATAAATAACTGAGAGAGTTGATTGAAGTTTTTGATTGACCCGACTGGTAGCTTGGAGAACCTAAAAGCGTAAACCAGGGGAGATGAAGCGGATAAATCCAAGCAAATCCTGGAACCATACCAAGGATTCTCAGCAAAGTGTTGACAGTAAGCCGCGTCTTTGTTGTCCACGGTGTAGTTGGTCCCGTTCATCATGACATTGAAAGCGCTCATGAACTCCACTGGGTTCGTGTTTCCATTGTAAGAGGGGCATCAAAGTCGTAACCCTCTATTCACCAAGACTCTCCAAAATCTCAGTGCGAATAGAGAGTTTTGCGCTTGAGCTAGGATCCTTCCTATCTTGGGTGACCATCTGGTAGCTTGATGGAATTTTGACATCATGTTGTCCATCATCTTCAATACTGTAGCAGCATCTATAGTTGCTGGGGCATGCTTTACATCATAGAGTAATCCTGTACCGAGGTATTCACTAGCTGTGGACTTGGTATTCTTTCGAATAGGTTCTGTTGAACGCTGGCTAGTGCTTCTCCGCACGGCCTATTGACCTTTGTAGTCGGAAGCCTCGTGTTGCACGATCAAGTTGCACACTAGGGTCCCGAGTGTCGGTGATCCTGATGGTGGTGGTGGAAGAACAGTATCTTCACGAGTTTCTTGTCAGTTTTCCTCTTGATTCCGAGTTGAATTCAGGGTTGACCCGTTTGTTAGGTCAACGTGATATTGAGGGAGAGCTTCCATGCGTTCTGGTGAGCTGATGGTGGTTTTGTCTTCAACCATCCTTCTTTTCTCAGAACATTTCTCTTGCTTGTGTGAATATGTCATTTGATATCGTTCCCCACATACGACACCAACTATTGGAACCAGTCTAGCACAAGTAGTACTTAGAATCAAGGTTCCTGATCAAAAGAGTGGGAAAGAATGGGAAAGCACACTTGTGAGTTGGATTAGAGAAAGAGTAGTTAACTAAAGACAAGTAGAGATGATTGCCAACTTGGTTCTTATTAGATTCGAGTCTGGTAAAAAGCGGATCCTTTTTTCAAAGGATTGTGCCTCTATTTATAGTTTATAGAGGCGGTTACATGTGTAGAAAATAAAAGAAGATTTACAATTGTTTTGATATGACTGAATTTGTTAAGATTCGTGCTAGATTTGTGAAAATTTTCCATGTCGGAACAGGAAAATTTCTATTTCTTTGTTTTGCTGACGTGTCATCCGACTTCTCTTCAGGTTCGTAGAACCTTTCGAGATGATACTTTTGCTCAGTCGAATATATTATCCGAGTTGAAGACTTAGTGCTTGCAACCGAGTTTTTCTTTTGTATACAACCTGTTGTTTTCAATAGACCAAAGTGAGATCTCACATCCACCTCCAACACTTAATTCAAAAAAAACATTAATTCAATCTTATCTATTTTCCTACTTATATTGCCTTAACATATTTACGTATCTTATATATTAAAGCAAGATAAACATTCATGTTGGCAGTGTTATAAACTATATAAAATTAACCTAAGATTCATAATCATTTTTAAACTACGATTAAAAAGAGATTTGCTACAAATTTATATAAAAATTTAAAATTTAAATTTTTTTTAAAAAAAACTAAAAAGCTAAAAATTAAGAAAAATATACCGGTTACAAATTAAGTTATTAATTTGGTTCTGGTCCGGATTAGGATTCAATTTTCTGGGTAAATAGATTTAGGACACATTCTGGTGTTTTGTGAGGTTCAATTCATCTGATTCGGTATTTTGATTATTTAGATTTTAAACTTATTCAAATAATTTTATTTCTCGGATAGAGTTTGGTTTGGTATAAATCGAGTTCAGGTTTCAGATATTTTTATTTAAAACTCAAAAGTAAATTTAAATTTAATAGAAAAACTCTAATAAGCTAAAATTTGGTTTTTGATTTGGTTTCAGTTCGAGTTTGAGTTTATTTTTTTGAATACACATATGTAGGATCTATTTGGGTATTTTGTCGGGTTTGGTTTTTTTATTTAGATCGATTTCTTGTTCGGATTTCAAAGCTCTAAAATAATATATCGAAAATATATTCCACAATATCAACACTGATCTAATAATCTAAATGAACGCAGTTTTAAAAATATAATCAAAACAAATAAATCCCGCATTATAATGCAGATATAATCCTAGTATATATAGTCGAGGACATGTGGTCTATAGTGGTAGTGACCATTTTATTAATCCTTACGCACTAGAGTTTGATTCTTTCCCGATACAAGGAGAAGGAAAAAAAAACTTTAGGATATGAGTTTTGACTATGGATCAGATTTTGTTGATTCAATTATAAGAGTAAACTTTAAATATATATATAAAACAACTGTGAAATATTATATTAACTTTCTTGAATAAGTAATTTGCTAGAATATTGTAATAACATTTGCGTTTGCGCCACAAACACCTTGATGCACCAACCGAACACTTGGCCAAAATCCCTTTGCAAAACATATTTTACTACTCACTATGCATCATCCACTCAAACTTAAATATTCAGTTATGTTTTTCATAAATGAAAACACTAATATGTCATCCATAATGACGCATAAGAAAGTAAACGTGTTTAGTAAAACAATTCTGATCAAATGAAGTATCATTGAATCTCACATCTAACTAACTTCTCCATCTAAATCTATACTAATAAAAGTACAAAATTGAGGCCTCCTAAGCCCTCTAACTCAGCTTTCATAAACTATTCCAAATGTTGCCACATCAGCATACATTATCCACATAATCTGCTCTAAAACTCTCGACAAAAATATATATTAAAAAGGGTAGACGATTCAAATACTTTTCTTCGCCTCCCCTCAGCCCTTATCATACATTCTTTTTCTTTTGGTGAAATAAAGAAGAGAAAAAGACAATGGAAAGACAAATGGTAATTGAAACTCTTCTCTCTTTTTTTTTAATCTTCATGCTTATATTGGATTAAAGGATTTTTGGAACTGCTCCACTGATTTTAAATTTCTCAGATGAA
>OVBA01002299.1:0-35536 GCA_900406435.1 Lepidium aucheri | reverse complement strand
TATTCCATTCTGAGTGATCCTTGTGCAGATTTGATGAGCCAATACATTGAAAAGATCAATTTAATCTCTTAGACCACCCCTTTCCCAAACGAGTTCTTACAAGATGCATAGCTTGATTCACGGTTTGGATTGAATTGAATGTTAAAAGGAATGGTGTGTTTGAATGCAANACATTGAGTTTAGCATTCGAATCAGCTTGCTTTGGTTATGAATCCCCGTTAAGCGACCTATTCTTTGAATTTGTATGTGTCTGTGTGCTTGAGGGCAAGCAAAGAATAAGTTTTGGGGAGTTGATATGTATGGTTTTTAGCACATTTTAAGAGTTCTATTTAGCCTTTTTACATGCATATCTAATATATTATCGCCATTTTAGAGTCCAAATAGTTTCATTCATTTGCATCAGCATGCATATTGCATTCAAGGGGATTTGAGGTATTGAAAGTGCGAAAATGGAGTTTTCTGGACTAGTGGCTGAGAAGAGATGCAAAGTTGCAGCACCTGGAGTGTGGTTGGAGCATGGAAACAAAAGAGGATGCTCAAGTCCAGATCGAGTCCCATCATACTCGAACTGGAGTGGAGTGGCAAACGAAACATAAAGAACTCGAACTGTAAGCTGAGACTCGAACTACCCTTGTTGCACTGGAGCTGCAGTTCGAGTGTCCTATCCTGAGACGCAAGGTTTCTGATCATGGACCTGATCATCGTCTGGATCGAGCTTGGCTTCAAAATCCATTGAAGATTGGGCCTTTTTCTTACTGGGCCGAGTTTTACTTGTGTTTGTGCTGAGTTCTCTATATAATTCGAGTGGGGATGATTTTGGGGATCTATCTAGTTTTTGTCGAGTAATTATTCTTTTTTGTGAGTTAGTAGTCATTAGCTCTTTGTAATTCCAGAACAAATCTGATTTGAGTTTTACGGTTTTTATGTAATTCAGTTTTTACGTTCAGTGTTGATTTCAATTCTCATTCGAGTGTTAGATCTATGTTGGCTAATATGAATTTCGTATTTAACGTTAATTTAATGAATTCCAAGTAGTTACCTAGGGCTCTTGAGGATGAGCTAGATCAGCGTGAAGCTTAGGTTTTCTAGGTTGCTTGAGGTTAGAATTGTTAGGATCTCTTCTATTTTGGTGTGTTAATTGCTAGCTCTATTTTGATCAACTAGAGATTGTTCTGAGACGTTCTAGCATATGATCGGTATTTGATAGAGCGTCTGACTGAACCACTTCAGGGATTTACACACTCGGCTCGAGGAATCGAATTTCCGAGGTGTGAATTGGCTCTAAGTGGGTTGATCATTCATGCCGAGTAGATTATAAAACGCCTACAGGGATAGGGTCTGTTAGTAGTCAACTCGAGTTTATTTGCCACGAGAGTGGATTCATTGTTATCGTTCTCGCTACCTAGAGATTAGCTTTATTGAGTTTGTCAAGCGCCTAGTTGGTCTAAGAGTCACGCTGATCTGTGATGCTCACTCGTCAGGAACCTGTTTTCTTACCTTGCGTTAAACCCACTTTTGACATTGCTGCTTATTGCTTCGTTTTAATTTCTTTATTATCGTGGATTGATTTTTTCATTTTTATTTTAAGTACGACCTAGGTTGTTATACTACACCGACACTTTAGTGTAATAGGATTTGAAAAACACAATAAAATTCTGTTATCAAGCTTCAAGACAAAAGAACTTTAGAAACAAAGTAGGGAGTCATTAAGCAAGATTGCGCAGATGAAAAGTGAATGGTAAAACAAGAAGAAGCACAATATTTATAGAGAATTACTAGAATCTGAAGCGGCGCAAAACAGTAATTATAACCGAGCGGGAGGAGATCAAAGCGATGCCACGCGGTAATGGTGATGATTCGCATAAAACCAAGGTGACTATTCAGCCAGCCCATACAAAAATTAACACATGGACTGAAGATTCGAGAAGTTGAGAAACTTTCTGACTCGGAAATTTGGCACCAGAATTTTCTGAGTCTAGGGGGTTCAATTGTTGGAGGTGGATCCGAGATTCTACTTTGGTCTACCAAAAACAACAGGTCAAATACAAAAGAACAACCCAGTTGCAAGTACTAAGTCTTCAACTCGGATAATATATCCGCCTCGACAAAAGTCTCGTCTCGGAAGGTTCTACGAACCTAAAAAGAAGTTCGATGACACGTCAGTAAAACAAAGAAATAGAAAATTTCCTGTTCCGATATGGAAAATTTCCACAAATCTAGCACGAATCTTAACAAATTAAATCTCATCAAAATAATTGTAAATCTTCATTTATTTTCTACACATATAACCGCCTCTATAAACTGTAAATAGAGGCACAATCCTTTGAAAAATGATCAATTTTTTTACATACTTAAGTCTAATAAAAACACCAGGTCGGCAATCATCCCTTCTTGTTCTTAGCTAACTAGCTCTTGCTCCAAATCTAATCCACAAGTGTCCTTGCCAATTCTCTCCCACTCTTTTAATCAGGAACCTATGTTTTAGTACTGTTTATGCTAAGACTGATTTTAATAGATTCTGATGGGTAATGTATTTCCGACGAGTCTATAACGACAAACATTCTCTGTTGGAAATCGTAGGAAGAGGCCATTTTCTAACGGCTTCTGGTGAAATTGTCTATCAAAAATAGCGATGTTCTCTGCTTCTGCTTCTTCTGCCTATGTTTCTTCTTCTGGTTCTTCTTCTTTTGGTGAGGTTGTCAGTGGCCAAGGGTTTGTCAGCGGTGGCAGTAGGTTTGTTGGAGGTGGTAGACGCCTCACAGTAAATGAGGCAGATGATAAAAGTTTTTTAGTTTTTTTTAGAATGCTTCTCATTTTCTTTGGTTTTGAATCTATAGAGTCTGAAAATTTTCTTTATATGAGATCTGTGCATATTGTGAAATACAGATTCCATTAGAAGAAAAGAAGATGAAAATGGTGAAGAGAATTGAAAGAAGAACAAATGGTCAAGAAAGAGAGAAAAAAAAAGAAAAAAAAATGATTTTAAGTTATCAAGACTGATGTTATCAAGTTAGTTAATGATTTTTTAACCTCTCGTTTGTTTGAGCAAATATTAAATGATACTAATATTTGCTTAATTTCGAAGACACCCAAACCAATAAAGATAGTGGAATTTTGACCTATTCGTCTATTTAACGTTGGTTATAAAAATATATCGGAAGTTTTATGCAATAGTTTAAAAAGTAATGCCAAAATTAATACAAAAAAACAATAATACTAAAATATTTTATATAAAATTTCCTACGGCTTCCGATGGTAAATAAATTTTCCTACCGATAGTAATTATTTTTAATATAAATACTAAATTATTGAATATTATTTATTTTTCCGTCAGAATCTGTAGAAAATTTCCGATGGAAAATATTTTTTAATATAAGAATTAAATAATTAAATATAATTTTTATACTGCGGCGGAAGTCATAGGAAATATTCCTACGAATTCCAACAGAAATTTTTTTTATAAATATATATTAAATAATTAAATATTATTTCCATATTCTGTCAAAACCGTAAGAAATAAATAGTTAAATATTATTTCCGTATTCCGTTGGAAATTGTCAGAAAGTCTTCTATGGTTTCCGACGGAAAATATATTTTAATACAAAAATTAAATATTTTGAAACTTTTCCTACACGGAAAAAGTAGGTGGCATTTTTTGAGTTTCCAATGGAAACTGACGGTTACTGGAAGATGTGACGGTTTCTGACGGACCCCGATGAAATTTTTTTAATTTATAATCTAAACATGTCTTCTTTTTTACCGAGTTCTTCTTTTTTTTCTTTTTATCTTCTTCACTGATGCTGAATTTTTACGGTGGATTTCAACCTTTCTCAATTGTTCCTCTTCTTCCTTCCATCTCTCAACTTTTGCAATGTGAGTTTTCTGATTTACTTCAATTTCTTAAGATTTTTCTGTAGGTAATAGTTTTAATATGTTAGATCTTGGGATTTAGGTGAAGTTTTGCGGTAGTTAGCTAAATAACATGGTTTATTTGCATGATTTGTGTCAATTTTCTATGGTTCATTTGCTCGACTTTGAGATTTTGGAGGATTTTGAGAATTATTACATATTTGATTATTTTAAATTAGGTTTTGATCCTTTTATGTGTTTATATTGTAATTTTATAAGTTTATTTGCATTAGAAACTTTTTAAAATATTTATAAACTTCAAAACGATATATAACAATATATTTTATATTTTCAAAATTTTGTAAAATTAATTTATATAATCATATATGTAAATTTCCGTCCGAATCTGTAGGAATTTTCCGACGTATTCCTACAGACTATATTTTATATATATATATATATTATATTAATTAATTTTAAAAATATTTTTGATCGTTTCTGACAGAATTTTTCCGACGACATTGTTTGTCAGAAAACCGACAAAAATTTTCAACGGATTCCGACGGATCTATACTAACAAACGTTTTCTGTTGGAAACCGTAGGAAAAGACTATTTTCCTGTAATAATGATGTTTTCTTGTAATGTTTTTCATCTTCTTTTTTTTCTTCTGGTTCTTCTTCTGTTTCTTCTGCTTTTTTTCGAATCTTAAGTTTCATATGGATTTTATTACGTTTTGGTCAAGTTTAGTTTGGTATATATTAGGTTCAGCTCAATCGGTTTTAGTAATTTTTTGGAAACTCTATTCTTACTCAAATAGTCATCAGTTTTTGTTTGAATCTTGTATTTTTATCTGAATTAAAAAATATACCAAATCAAACCGGAACTGACATAAATACCCGGTTATTCGGTGTCCAATTATGTGCGGATCTATTTAATTAAGGTTGAGTAATACATTTGTAGTCTCAAAAATCAAGTTAATAATTCCAGTTTAACGCATCACAACTTATGCATTTTCTCACAAAAATGGCACATGGGAAACAATTAACAATCAGGTGTACTCGATCTCACACGAGTAAAATCTCTCCGTCCAATCATAGTCAAACACGTAATAATTATCTCACATATTGAACGGTCACGATTACGAGATATTCACAGTCATAAAGGTTGCGTCTCATTGAGTATTTTTCTTCGTCTCATTGAGTATTAGATTCCGATTATTGAGTACCAATGAAACGAGAATCGTAAAGAGATTAATGAAGTATGAAGACTTGCCTGAGTATTTGAAAGATAACGAATTTATAGACAACCATTATCGATGTCAATGGTCACTTAGAGATACTTTTCTCAGTGCTTTCTCTTGGCATTGTAATAACAGATAAATGACTTTTGAAAACTTGTTTTATTCATTGACAATCGATAGCTTTAATAAGCTTACATCAATTACCTCTACTGCACGTTAATCTAAACTTAATAAAATGGAGGTTACTTTTTTTTGGTAACCTCAATTTGTAAGAAATTAATAAAAGCCCCAACGTAAAAGTTTTTTTTCTTTCCTCTCTTAATTTTAGATCTGTCATAATCACCATTTTCTGAAAATTAATTTTGAAAGCTCTGATTAACACACGCTAACTAAAGTCATGATCTCATGTAGCTACTCACTTGCCATGGCAGAAAAAAAAAACAAAAACTACTCATTCCCCATTACTTTCTCATTAAAACACCCAGAAAGTAATGGCCAACAAAATTATATAAAAAGTAGTAGTTTTTTTTATACCCATATAGGACCAATCACTATCTCAGTTTGGTTCTGGGTCAATTTCATTCAGGTTCGGGTCAGTTTGAGTCCTAATTTAAGAACCAAAAATGACTCGAATACCCAAATATCCTAGAAATATCAAAAAAATCCTAAAAATACAGAAATAAATACCTATAAATATCAAAAAAATACCTATAAAAAAACAAAAAAATACTTTTGAATATCCACATAATCAAAATATATTTGAGAATATCAAAAAATATTAAAAAAATACTCACAGAATACTCTAAAAAATACCTAAAAACACTTTAAAATTGGATCTTCCTGTACCCGTTTGGTTCTCGGTTGGGTCCGATTCTTCGAGTCATAAATTTTTGGAATCATTCAAATATTTAAGCTTTTCGGGTTTGGGTTCAGATCTTCTTTTTCGGGTTGGATCCAGGTTTGGTTCTTTGGATCCGGTTTTTATGCCCATGGCTAGCTATCGTTACGCAGCTATACTTATGTGTGTACATAGTTTGGTTATAAATATTTATTAACTTAATACTACTAACATTCTGTGCATCTACGTTTTATTAATTAAATTATTTGTTTTATTCAAAAAATTTCCAACAACTATTTTATTAAGCATATGTCAATGTTTTTACATTTCTAAAGTTCAAACACTAGACTTTACAAATATGCTATCTATTTTAAAAAGGTACACAACATAAATCATATCGATTATTATATTACATGAAAAAACCAAATATGCGATCAAAGATATAAAAAATCTGCAAAATAAATTATTTATTTATATAAACAAACCACTTACTTAATGATATGGAATTCAAATAATTCCGTGAAATCCGCACGAATAGCATCCTAGTTGAAACAGAAAACGTCTCCACAAAAATGGTCCCAAAATAAGACTCATTCTCATTTTTGACTCAGAACATAAAATCAATGCTAACCAACTAAACCAAGCTTTATTTCCATATTGCTTCTTTATTTCTGGTTTTGTTTGCTCCAACAAATCCTCCCTAAACTATACTCGATCCGCAGAGTTCAATTTACTTGTTGCAGAGCAAATCCTAAGCTTACTCCTTAAGAGCATCACCATCGATGGATGCTTATTTTGGGGTTCTTAACTAGTAAAATATTATTATTTGTGTAAGAATTTATTTTTTTACTTTAAATTTGTTTTTTAAAAGGTGGTTCAATAGAACAAGAAAGCGAGTATGTAATGGTTTCTTATCTAAGAACCTCAGTCTCTTATTTTTCTTCTTAGAGAACTCATCACCATCTCTCTCGATTACTTTTCTAATTCTTTTGTCTTTTAAATGCTAAGAAACTTGGTAACCATCTCCCCTTGGAGATGGTCTAAGTCTTCAAACACTTCTCTCCTTAGTGGCTTCGTGAAAATATCTGCCACTTGCTTATGTGTTTTAAAGTACTCCAAATGAATTACTCCATCATTAACCAGCCCCTTAGAAAGTGAAAACGAACTCCAATATGTTTACACCTTCCATCAAAGACTGGATTTCTTGAAAGCTTAATAGTCGAGGTGTTGTCAGAGAGAATGGCTATGCTTCCTCTTGATTCATGTCTCGATTCTTCTATCATTCTTGTGAACCAGACAACCTGACACGCACACACTAAAGCAGCTACATACTCAGCTTCAGTAGTAGAGAGTGTAACGATGGGTTGCTTCTTAGATAACAAGCAACAACTGCTCTATCCATGATCACCACATAACCAGTTGTGTTCTTCCTACTTTCAGTATCTCCTGCGAAATCACTGTCTGAATACACCAATAAATTGATGGTACCTCTGCTCTCATACAAAATACCAAAGTCCTTATTCTCTTATAGATATCTTAAGACCCTCTTAGCTGTCTGTAAGTGTAACACAGTAGGTTTTGACAAATGTATATGCTTAAGAAACTTACAGCATACTGTAGATCAGGTCTGGTTGTTGTAATGTACATGAGGCTTCCAATGATCCTTTTGTAGTAAGTCTCATCTACTCTTTCTCCTCCTTCATCTGAATTGATTTTAGTACCATGTACAATTGGATTTCAAACCTCATTGCAATTCACCATATCAAAATGCCTCACGATCTCTTGAGCATACTTTATTTGAGATATTTGAATCCCTTGCTGTATCTGCATCACCTCTATTCCCAAGGAAGTATCTCATCTTTCCCAGATCCGTCATCTCAAATTCTTTTCGCATCGATTCCTTGAATTCTTCCATCATCAAACCTGATTCCCTGTATAGATCAGATCATCCACACAAATGCTCACAATGAGAATATCACCTTGATCATTTGTCTTAAGGAATGAGTTTCTTCGTTCTACAATTTTTGAAACCCTTTCTTGACAAAATATTTCATTTTGCAATTTTTTAAACCCTTCCTTGACAAAATATTCTCCGATTCGACTGAACCATGCCCTTGGTGCTTGTTTTAATCCGTAAAGTGCCTTGTTGAGTTTGTAAACTTTGTCCTCTTCCCCCTCAAACACATATCCTTTTGGTTGTTGGATATAAATGTCTTCCTGCAAAACACCATACAAAAATGCTGACTTCACATCTAATTGATAGATGTCCCATTCCTTCTGAGAAGTCGTGGCCAAGATGGTTCTGATTGTGTCCATTCTAGCAACTAGAGCATACACTTCTGTGTAATCTATGCCATGTTCTTCAGAGTATTCTTTTGCTACTAACCTTGCCTTATACTTGATAACCTCCCCATGTTCATTCAACTTGGTTTTGTATATCCATTTCACCCCAATAACCTTTGCATTACTTGGCAAATTTGTCAGCTTCCAGGTTTTTTTTTTTGATAATATATTCTATTTGTTCATCCATGGCTTCCATCCACTTCAAAATATTTTGTGCTTCTTCAAACGTCACTGGATCCTCACTGAAAAACTCAACCATATTCACCTCATCTTCACTGGAGTTGAAATTTAATGTGACATAATCACTAAGGTAATGAGGAGGCCTTGTGTTCCGTACCTCTCTAGTGGCGATTGGAGGCTTAGCTGCTTGCTCTACTTCCTCATTATGTGCACTCTGAGCTTTTCCTTCCCCATCTAATTCTCCTTCACTCCTCCCTTCAGCTTCATTTTCCTCTTAAATCGCATCACCATCATTCCAAGTTATCTCAGTGTTCTTGATTCTCAGCCCAGTTCCAGCTCTTAGTTTCCTCAAACACCACATCCTTGCTTATCATGATCTTCTTGGTGTTTGGATTGTACATTATATATCCCTTTGATTCCTCTGGAGAAACCAACACATACTCCAACAGTACTCTTGTCATTGTGTTTCCCTCTCTTTTCATCAAGAATATGAACATGAACAAGACTTTCCCATACATGAAAATGTGCAACGCTTGGCTTCACTCCATTCCATGCTTCTTGTGGTGTCATATTCTTTATATAGATAATGGGACACCTGTTGAGAACATAAAACGTCCAAAGAAGTGCATCTAGCCTGAACATCTTTGGTACCTTTCTTGCTAAAAGCATAGATGGAACCATATTCATAACTGTGCGGTTCTTCCTTTCTGTGATCCCGCTCTGCTGCGGAGTGTAAGCTGTTGTCAATTTTCTTCAAACTCCATGCTCCTTACAGAAATCCGAAAACTCATTTGAAGTGTATTCTCCTCCCTTTTTAGTTCTCAAGCATTTGATTTTCTTCCCCGTTTTAGTTTCTACTTTGTTTTTGAACTGCTTGAAGTAACTGAAAGCTTCTAACTTCTCTTTTAGAAGATACACCCACGCCTTTCTGCTATAATCATCAATGAAACACAAGACATACTTTCTCCCAATTGTAGAGATTGGATTTATTGGACTACATATATCAGAGTGTACCAGCTCAAGCACTACCTTAGCTCTCCATGAGGTCTTCTTTGGAACAGCTTTCCTGGGCTGTCTCCCTACCATATAGTCTCAGCAAGTGAAACTTTGTGAGTGCATAGATGGTAAGCCACGAACCATACCTTTTGGCTGCAGAGTCTGGATTCCTCTATGACTCAAATGTCCATAACGTATATGCCATAACCTTTTTTCACCTTTTGAGGTTGTTTGAAAACATCTTTGCACTTATGGCCTTCTTACATCTCTGGTTTGGTCAAAAAGCAGGAATATTTGATTGTTTGTCACTTAACTCCAGCAATCAAATATTTGTCATCATGATAGATCTTGCACATTTCTCTCTTTATGACTATTTTTAGCCATTTCTCACGAATATTCTCATTTGTGCCAAACACACATTATCTAAATGGGCTATTAGTTAAGTGTTAATTGTTTGTTTGTATGACACCTATAAAGTGTTGTGGCATAGATCAGAGGTCAGCTGACACTACTGAACGATAAAATAAAATGATATTATTTTATTTTATTGAAAAAAGAAACAAAATTTAAATTATTTTAAATTCCTAACATTATAATTAAATAAAAAAATTTTACGGACTTAAAAATCTGCAATTTATTTCTGTTGTAATCAAACGATTACATATTCTTGGCCTACTCAACTTACTCGGGAAGTAGTTCTACTCAACTCAATTGGAAAGAAATTGACCAACTCATGGTCGAGGTTTTACAAAATTATAAAAAAGAAAAAGTTTAAACTTAACATAATTAATTACTTTTATCATTTTTCGGTCGACTCCTTGTACTAAAGGTTGTCCATTCAGACTCGGCATTCTCAGAGTGATGTGTAATCATTTGATTACCGTACATAAATGAATTGCAGGTTTTTGAGTTGGTAAACGTTTTTGGATTTAAATATTATGTTGGGAATTTAAAATAATTTAGGTTTTTTTTCCTTTTTCAACAAAATGAAACATCATTTTATTATTTCTTTTAATAGTGTCACATGACCTCAGATCTATGCCACAACATTTTATAGATGTCATACAAACATATAATGAACACTTAACTAATAGCCCGTTTAGTCAACGTGTGTTTTGGCACAAATGAGAAAATTCGTATAGAAATCGGCACGAAAAGAAAAGTTGAGTGAGAAATTGGTCATTTTTCAGCTAACTCACTTTTGGAGTATGCCACATCAGATTACATGTGTTGTAAAAATGGAATATTAACAATTGACTAACGATCCATTTAATCAATGTATATTTTTGCACAAACAAAAAAGTTTTTGTAGAAAATTTGATTTTTTTGCACTAAATTTGAAAAATACCAAGTTTAGAAATTCATATAGAATTTGACACAATGAAAAAATTTCACATAAAAATTGTCTCTCAATTAGATCATCAACATATCCATAACCAAACTCCTAACTACCCCGAAGATAACATATCCATAACGAAAGACATTTCCCTAATAAAGTATATATAGTTCTATAAAGAAATAATTCTCTCCATTACCCATTACCTTTGTAAAATTGTTGGAAATACCCTGCCGCCTTTTTTAACCAAAAAATACCCTGAGCTTTGTTTAGCGTGTACTATTTTTTACTTCTTTAACTTTGTCCTCTTTTTAATTTTTGTTTCTCTCTCTTGCCCAACCATCCACATGTCTAGCTTTATCCCTTTTATCTCTACTGATACAAATTTTTTGATTTATTCATGTGCATCAATGCCCCTTCATTGTCCACCACTCCAATTCATAATATCTCTTGCTCGTGGACATATATGACAAGAAAATATATGTTACAGACTTTTGTCCGTATAGACAATATAGTTCATATGAACAAATTATAATATATTATTATATAGTCCAATACATCTACAGATGTATGTATGCTTCATGGACATACTTGACATGGACATAGTATGTATTTTTGTCTATATAATATTGCCAGACAGACAAGTTTACAATGTCCATTAGTATGTCTCCTACATGGACATATTTGTCAAGTATATATAATGTCCACCATTGTGTTCATATAGACAATATAGTTCATATGGACAAATCCAAATATATCCTTATCGACACCTATATAAATGAACCTGTTATATTTTAGAAACTTGTCCATGTCTACGTCTACTTACTGCATCTTTCATGGAAGGATATAGTCTTATACATGTCTATATGGACAAACTTGTCCATATGGACAAGTATGTGCCCACTTGAATGGACATATTATGCACATATGAACATAGTATGTATTTGTAATGGACATACTCTGCACATATGAAGAAGTCAATCATTTAGTTTTTTTTGTCCACATGCATGTCTGTACGTCTTTAGAGTAGCAATTAGTTCCCATGTCTCTTACATTGACCTGTTGTTTATCTGTTCAGTAAAGTCTATCCAAGAGACAAAACTAAAATTGATATACTCTGCTCATAATTTTTCAAATATAGACAAGATATACAAATATGGACAAGAAATAATTTGTCCCCGCGTACATGTGTTTGTCCCCAAAGTAGCAAATATAGACATGGACATATTATGCTCCTAATTTGTCCATATAGACAACATATATAACATAAACAAGAAATAATTTGTCCCCGCGTACATGTGTTTGTCCCCAAAGTAGCAAATATAGACAAGATATATAGACATGGACATACTATGCTCCTAATTTGTTCATATAGACAAGATATGTCATATAGACAAGAAATAATTGGTCCGCGTACATGTGTTTGTCCCCAAAGTAGCAAATATAGACAAGATATATCACATGGACGTAGTATGCTCCTAATTTGGACATATAGATAAGATATATCACATAGACAAGAAATAATTTGTCCCCGCGTACATGTCTTTATCCCCAAAGCAGCAAATATTGACAAGATATATAGACATGGACATACTATGCTCCTAATTTGTCCATATGGACAAGATATATCACATAGACAAGAAATAATTTAAAATGTTCTTGTGTCTATATAGAAAATATTTGTAGACGGACATATTTTAAAATGTACATTAGTATCTCTCCCTCCGTGAAAGCACAGTGTTTACCCAATTACTTTGAACTCGTTTCCTCTATCTTTGACCTCAAACTATTTTTCTTTGACTAATTCATTACTTCTAGTTTTTTTACCAGCAACTTAATTGCTTGAGTCCTATTTTTTATAGAATTACAAATCAAGTCTTTGGTCAGCCATTTGGTCACGTTCTTCGGACAGATTTTTCCTAATTAACCAAAAGGACAAAACCGTCTTTTCACCTATACCCAGGTTATTTTCAACAACAACAAACATGGAGGATATTTTATACAATTAGCAAAATGTTTAGGGTATTTTAAAAAATACACTTCTATAAATAGATTATATTAAACATGTGTAGATTGAAATAATTTAATGTAATGAAATTATAAAATTTATAGAACTCATAATATGCTTCATTTCATGACCTGTGAGTGCAAGAAAGGAGAAAACGGTCGAAACCTTCATGAATTTTTGATGTCGTGTCAATTCATACACGAACTCGTGTGCCTGACTTAAACTTAAGTTCATTAATAAAAATTATAAATTTCATACACGAACTATTATTTTTCAGCCAAAATCAAAGTTGACCGTTATTTTAGTCCGTCAACTATTAACATGACACATGTATGGCTGAAAACGTGGCACGTGTAAGGTCAAATAAATTTTATTAAAATAAAATTAAAATAAATTATAAAAATTTGTAATAAATTATAATAAATTATATTAAATAAAAATAAATTATTTTAAATTG
The DNA here is from genome assembly GCA_900406435.1 of Lepidium aucheri. Lineage (NCBI taxonomy): Eukaryota > Viridiplantae > Streptophyta > Magnoliopsida > Brassicales > Brassicaceae > Lepidium > Lepidium aucheri. The sequence goes on along the minus strand of OVBA01002299.1, from coordinate 22,288 downwards.
AAAATAAATTGAAAATTAATTCAAATAAATTATTATAAATTGAAGATAAAATAAAATAAATGACATAAATTAGAATAAAATAAAATAAGTACATAAAATAAATAAACATAAATAATTTTAAATTATTTCAAGTTGAAATAAATTATATAAAATTAGAATAAAATTAAATAAATAAAAATAAATAGATATTTTCATATATTTCTTTGATGGTTATATCCACAATAGTGAATACTTTTGCTACTTTCAAGTCCAATAGTTTTGCTGATGAAGGATGAATGAAAACCGGTTGGCCAACTGGAGAGAGTCCTGGCTCCCTATCAGCCAAAATGGATTGACCATCAATTTGCCAAAAATTTTGCTGCAATACTCTCTTATCCAGACTGATTTTGGTCCTTGCTTATAGATGGTGATGTCTCGCTTATGGCGGCTCCATATTCCATTCAGAATTGCGAAATAGTACACCTTTAGGTGGAAGATTTCCCTGAAACTGACCTATTATGAACTCGGTTCATCTGTGTTTGTTTTTGAGGAGTACCTCATTGGGGATTTGGACACATGGTTCACATGATTCAAGTACATATGATTGTTCTTGCTGCAGTATCTTGCTCGAAGAACCTAGAAACAGGTCCTTCCAAATGGGTTTGATAGCTTCCTAATCGCCTTATTTCTCTCTCTATAAAATTTTAAATGGCTAATATATGTTATACTTCTTCCACTTTTTGATATTCAATTTTCAAATTTTTCAACAACATACCTACTAAAACGTCAAAATTTTAGTTTATCACAAATTTGATTTATTTCAATTTATTTTTATTTATTTTATTTTATTCTAATTTATGTAATTTATTTCATTTTAAAAATAATTTATTTTAATTTATTTCAATTTATTTTTAAATTATTTTCAATTTAAAATTTATTTTAATCTATTATAATTTATTACAATTTACTATAATTTTGCTTTAATTTATTTCAATTTATTTTTAATTCTAAAATAATTTATATTAATTTATTACAATTTATTATAATTTATTTTAATTTATTTTGATTTATTTTGATTTTATTTTAATAAATTTATTTAACTATACACGTGTCACGTTTCAGTCATGCATATGTCATACTAACGGTTGACTAACGGAGATAACGGTCAACTTTAGTTTTGACTAAAAAAATGATATTTATATATAAAATTTACAATTTTTATTAATGAATATAGATTTAAAGTAGACCACAAATTCGTGTATTAATTGATACTACATCAAAAGCTCGTGTAGATGTCGACTGTTTTCGCTGCAAGAAAGGTTGTTCTTTGGTTGACCCTACAAGAGCTAATACTTGGTTGGTCTTGTATTAAGCGTTGAAAACTTTTTATTTTTTTAATTTACTCTTTCAAAGTCACCTTTTATTAAAGGACAATACTAAATTTCATGACCAAAAAATAATTCAAATATCATTTTGGGGGAAAAAAAAAGCTAAGAAGACATGTCCTAGAGAAATAAGAAAGTCACACTTTCATCATTCAATTTCAAAGTTTAGGAGAATATTTGACTAATTATGTTATTAATCCTTTTTCTGATAATTTAATGAATAAATATGTTCTAACTCTTTTCTTAGTATCTCATCATTATTTTCGAAGAAATATATTGACATTTTTTCTCACAATTTAATGAATTTTTTTTTTTGTTAATCCGAAAAATTCTCGGGAAATCACCCATCCTAATACTATTTTGCCCAAACACGCTTAAATACGGAGTTTTGATGGGTTCGGTATATTAATACTGGTATGATCGCACCCCACAATTTATAGATGGCACTTTCCAATATTAAAGAAATTTTGCAAATTTAATAAAATGGACAAAAAAGCATCCTAGTGAGTTTTTAGTCAAGCGTGGCTTATGTGAATGAATATTTTTCTCTTTTTTGGGTCTATTAATCCCTTTTTATTTATAATTTTGTCTAATTTACCATTTTCTGTTTCCAAAAAAATCTGTCCTTATACATAAAACTTTCATGTCAATCTTTCTGAATCTTTTATGGGACTAATTAGTCGACAAAACTCGTGTTCTTCTGCAAATTTTTTACCAGGTACTATAAGATTCTGTTCTTCATTTCATCAATAAGATTCTTGTTCTCTACATGTTCAGATTCTAGGATATGAGACTACTCAGAGAACTCTAATTGTAAAATTTTCTGAAATCTACTGGTTTATTGAAGTAACTTTTAAATTGAAAGATTAGGAATAGTGTTTCTTCTGTTTGCAGAAACAATGGTAGGAAGAAACAACAGCTTAGATACTTGCAGAGTTGAGTCCATCACTGATCTTAGAATAGCTCTTTATGAATTGAAAGAAGATGTGGAGCGACTTGAGGAAGAGTTAGATGCTGAAAGAGAAGCTTCTGCTACATCAGCAAGTGAAGCCATGTCTGTTATTCTTAGGCTTCAAGGTGAGAAAGCGATGCTTGCTATGGAAGCAAGTCAGTACAAGAGAATGGTTGAAGAGAGAATGTCTCATGTTGAGTTGTCGTTTGACCTTTTGGAGGAATTGAACTACCAAAAAGAAGTTGAAATCAAAAATCTTGAGAGTCAATTACATAGTTATAGATGCAAGCTTATGAGTTTGGGATTTGATGATCATTCAATAGAGAATTGTATGAGTTTTTGGGATAGATCTCAAACACCATCTCCAGAACCGGTTGATATAGTTCCTATAGAGAAGAAGGTTATAGAGCAGAGCTTGAATTTAGATTTTTATTGTAAGCAGATTAAGAAGCTGGATGAGCAATTGAAAGAGCTTACGGGTTTTAGAGATTCTATAAAAGATCAATACAAGACTCTGAAAAAAGAACCAGTTTCTCTCTCTGAAACTAAGAATGGAGAAAAGGGTTTGTGTAAAACTGATCTGTTGGTGAAAAAGATGTCCAAGAAATCATTAAAACAGAAAAGAGATAGAAGGATCGAAAGCGATCAAGCCAAGGGAAGTTATTCTGCAGATGATGCAGAGTATAAAGCTGACTTGCAACAGTTGAAAGAGAGAGTCAAGAGGCTTGAGCAGGAGAGATGCAACATAGAGCCAGCTCAAACTAGTGAAATAAAGCAAGAAAAGATGAATCTGCAGATGAGGTCAGAAGAAGAGTTATGTTCTGTGCAATCTGCAATGTTTAGTTATGACTCAGCTATTGTTTCTGTTCAAGAGGTAAGGTAAACTCAACTTCTGTCAATATATTTCAGATTGAACTTAAGTAGTAATGAATCTTGTGTGTCTATTGAAACAGGCTATGCTTTACTTCTGGCTATGAGACACACATGTTTTGTCTATAATAGACATTGACAAATCGAAAGAGCCACTTGGTTTGATTGGAAAGTATATAAATCCATAGGAACCTCATATTGTGTCACTAAGATTAGTTTAAAGCGTGTGATTAAGATTGTACTTGCATTACTTGTTTTGCTTGAAGTAAGATCCACATCTTATATACAGTTTGAGCCTTTGAGAGACAAAACCTTAGATCTTTCATGGTTTTGATTATACTTTTCCATAGTTTTCTGTACAAAAGAAGAAATTAGAGAAGCATGAAAGTGAAATTTACCAAACTGTAAAGTTTTGTGGATGCTTTGTCATTTTTGCACCAAAGTATGATATGTCACAATCAACAATCTTAGATTGATCTTCTTCCACAAGCATCTCTAATCCTAATCAAATAGATAAAACCCTTTTGTTGATTGGTTGAAATTAGAACCATGTTAACCGGTAATTTGATAAGGGTAACAGTAACTATCAGACTAAAATCTTCTAGTTTTGGTAACATAATCATTTTCTCATGCTTATTCGTCATCATAGCTCCTCTCCACATTCGAAAGCCTAATCATAAAACATTCCTCTAACCATTTCAAAACTTTTACTTCATTGGTTATGTCACTATCAATGAAGGCAACAAGTTTCAGTTCATCACAACTTTTTGATTACTCATAGTTTCTGTGTTTAGCTTGTTGGATGTCACTTTAAAGAAGCAAATCTTTTCTCTTTTACAAGTTTATACCTTCCTTGTTTGTCTTCCCATTCGGATTTGCTAAGCACTTGAAAATATTATTTTCTAATCTTTATCTCTTTTACACCTACCTCATCATCATCATTTCTAGTTGTGCTATAGCATCTTCTTTTGTCCATGAATATCCTTATAACAAATATCTCTTTCTACTACTACTACTTTTGTGATGAAAACAAAAAAAATACGAAATAATAAATCTGGTCAAGTGGTTATATGTCTACCTCTGCAATTTCTCTTTCAACCTCAGAATTACCTTCTATATGGTTTCTTCCCTCTCATTTCATTTTCATTGCAAACTAACTCAGATTTAACTCAGATATAGCATCTTTTTTTGTCCATGAATATCGTTATAACAAATATCTCTTTTTACTGCTACTACTTAAGTGATGAAGACAAAAATGTCGAGAAAATATATTTAGTCAAGTGCTTAAACATCTACCCCTGCGGTTTTTTTTACTTGAATTCAACTTCAAATATTCTCAAGTTGACGATCTATATCCACCCTGAAGTTTCGTTATAACAACTGGTCCACCCAAACTTTGAACACCGATCTGATTGCACCCACAATATTGTTTAGTAAGCCTAATTGCACTTTAACTATGTTAATTACGAACTAATTGAACCTAATGTATACATAATCCTGCCTAATTAGACAAATCACAGGTTTAGCGTAAACCAAATGATATGCTACGGTCTAAACCCATTCCCTAAACCCATAGTTAACCAATTTAATACCCGATTTGAGGAATTATGACCCGATTAAATTTCCCCAAACTCAGAATCTATCGAACCCCAAATTTCTCAAATTTCCCAAAATCTCTGAGTGAAATCGAAAAAGGCGGAAGCAAATCAAAGAGTATGGAGTCGACGAAACATGAATCGTGGCAGTTGGTGCCGGTTGATGTGAGGAACACGCGACACAGAAGAGACGAAGAAGCTCCGGTGAGCGAGAACTCCGATGACGAGGAAGAGATTGAGAGAAACGAGTATGAAATATATCGTGAAATAGCTACATTTCAAGATGAGCCTGGTATTCAAAGCAATGTTCTTCCTGAAAGCGATTATGAATGTAGTGAGGAGGATGATTCTGATTCTGCTTCAGAAGATAGAGAGAGACGTCACGGACAAAAGAGTCGTGAGTATACTGCTCTTGCTGCCGGACAACTTGCCAAAGACATAGTCTTCTTCAACAAAGTTGCTTTCCAAGCAATGATTGTTTCATACGTTTGCAGATCAGGGAGAAATATAAAGCAATATAGGTACGATACATCAAAATTAGCTTACAAATGTGTTGGTGGTAATGAGTGTAGTTGGAGGATTTATTGTTCTAGGATTGTAAGAATAGAGGAGTGGAAAGTTAGATCATACGAGAGTGTGCACTCATGTCCATTGACCGGAAAGTGTGAGATGATGAAGGTTCCTGTTATTGCTAGGTTATTCTTAGAAAAAATAAGACATGAACCTGCTTATTACATGCCAGCGACAAAAGGTACAAGATTTGCTTAATTTTAGTGCTTTAAAACTCGTGCTGCACATGGTTTTAGTGCTATATTTTAGTTGCTTTGTTTGCTGTATCCACTTGAGTGATTAAAGTGATTAAAGTGTTTGTCCATAAGTGATAAAAGTGACTGTCACATGGTTTGTCTCCACTTGAGACTATTTTATTTGCACATGGATTGTCACATGATTTTTTCACATGGTTTATCTCCACATGAGTGATTATAGTAATTGTCCCTTAGTGAGTAAAGTGTGTCTCCACTTGAACCTTGTTAATTGTTTTCAGAAACTGACATTAGTGAGTAAAGTGTGTCTCCACAAATGCTTAAACTTTGTTTATTGTTTTCAGAAACTGACCTTAGTTTGCTTTATTTACTTACATGAATTAGGGACCGATTCGAGCGATTGAAGTGGAGCTTCCAATGGCTGAGCATCGGATGTGTGTAATGCATGTATATGCAAGCCTTAAGAAAAAGGTTGCTAAGAAGCAATACATGAAGCCTCTTGTCTGGCATTTGGCATGGAGCTACAGCGAGGAAGAGTTTATAAGCAACTTGGACAAGATTCAAAGCTATGTTAGAGCTTTGTATGATGCAGTGATGAATGAACGGCCAAGGGAATGGTGTAGAGCTTTTTTTGGATTAGGAGCATTTTGTGAGGATGTTGACAACAACTTCGTTGAGTCATTCAACGCTACAATTGTCAAAGCAAGAGGCAAGGCGTTCATTCTTATGTTAGAGACTGTAAGGAGATTGGCTTTGGTACGCATAGCCACACGCTCTGTTCTGAGTCTCAGCCACAATGGAGCTATCACACCATATGCAGAAGACTTTTTACAATCTGAGCATGAGATTGCAGCTGAATGTTCAGTGTTTAGGAGCACCTACGGCATGTTTGAGGTGATGAGAGATGGTTGTTCATACTGAGTCAATATAGAGAGGAGAACTTGTACTTGTAAGAAGTTTTATGTATATGGAATCCCATATGGCCATGCTTATGCTGCAATCATCAACAGATGACTTGAACCACATGATTATGTATGTAGTTGGTTTCGTACAGCCACGTGGAGAAGGACATATGAGAATGGATTCATTCCTATGCGAGGTCCAGTTTTTTGGCCTGCAACTGATGGACCAAACATACATCCGTGGCCAATACGTTCAATACCGGGAAGAAAGAAAAAGAGTGTTATAGAGAAGAGGAAAAAGGGAGTTGTTGAATCTCCTGTCAAGAAGAAAAAAAGTAACCAAAGGACTATGCATTGTACTAAATGTAGAAAACCAGGACACAATAAACGGTTTCACAAAAAACCAAACATCCAGGTTTATCTTAATTGTTACATTTATTCAATAAGATTCAAGTTAAGTACATGTATTCTGCACTTAAATACATTCTGATTTGCAATATGTTTTCTGTTTTTAAGCCTTCTCAAGGAGAATCAAGCCAAGGATAATTAGCACAAGGGAATCAAGTCAATGACAATTAGCACAAGGGAAATCAAGTCAAGGACAATTAACACGATTTTCATTGCAAGATGAAGTTTAGCTTATTATGATTATGATTTGGATGATTAAGTTTAGGAATATTTCGGTTTTTGGGTGTTTTGAGACAAAGCAAATGCTTGAAATTTTTAGTTGTAGCATTTGTATCATTGACTCTTGTATTTAGGATGTTTAACATTATCAATCTAAGCTCATTCGGTTTAAATTTTTTGGCTATTGCACTTGTATGAATGACATTTTCATTTTGTATGCTGAACTAAATTCCATTAACAAAAGACAATTCCATTAACATAAGTCAATTCTATTAACATATTAAGCATAAAGAGAAGACTACATAAAGAGAAGCATAAAGAGAAGACAAAGACAATGACAAAGCAAACTGATTAAGCAAATTGATTAAGCATAAAGAGAAGACAACCCATGGACACTAACCACAATAACAAAGACAATTTGAGAAGCATAAAGAGAAGACTACAATGGACAAGTCATTAGCAGACATATGACAGCAACAACCCATTACTTGAACAGCCTCTTCATTCACCCTACAAGCTTCAACGTTACACAACCTACCAGTAAGACAATGACAACGATAGCAACCAACTTCTTAACCCAGTTTTTGGTCTCATTCACAGCCAATTCACCTCTCTCTAGTTTGCTCATCTCCATCTCTCTTATTATCCTCTCAATCTTCAATCAAGAACCAACAAAATCTTCAGTGAGATTACCAATTTTTGCCTCAAAGCTATCAATTTCATTCAAAATAGCTTCATCCATCCACTTAAACACATGCCTCTCATCAGATTCCTACATCCAAAATATACCGAAACCTGTCATAGAATGAATCTTTCAATCTCTCTACTTTGTAACTGATGGAATATTGATTTCAACTTACCCTTTCCACTGCAGCATGAGCACAACAAAAGTATTTTCGGTAGGATTGTTCTCTGTTCTTGAGAGTTTCATGACAATAGCTTCCCCACACCAACATCTTCGAGGAACGTCATTGATTTCACCTCCTTGAACCATACTAGAAGACGCATTCGAAGTTCCAGATACATTGCTCATCGTCATTCCAAGATATTTTCGCAGCCCTTTTACATTTTCAATCGCAGAATAAAAAAAATTGGATTTGAGATTTCTCAGATAGAATCCTGTTTTTAGGATATAGAAGAGGAAGCGGGTCGTGAAACAGGTCATAAATTGGATTTGGTTTGGTCATGTGTTGTCTGAACCAAAACCAAAGGCAATTATAACGTAACCGCGTGAGAAATTGAAATTACTCGGTATTGCATAAGTTGAGGTGCAATTAGGTTTATAAACAATCTGTGGGTGCAATTAGATCGATGGTCAAAGTTTGGGTGGACCAATTGTTATAACGAAACTTCGGTGTGGATATAGATCGTCGATCCAATACTCTCGTGTCTCTACGTAATAGAATTTTTGTTATAAATTGGGTTTTATTGGTTAAAATTGTTCAAAAACAAACAGACAGAAGTGCCAAAATAAATCACAAAGTTTGATTTGTGTGAAAACTTCTTCTTATGTGAAGATGAGTTTGGCTGCAAAATCAAAATCAGCATAAGAAAACTTGTGAAGATGTATCAACAAGATTGTTTTTACTGTTGTCTCTTTACTCATCACTTCTTTCTAAGATTGCACAAAGAGACAAATCTGATGGTTTGTTGAGCTTTGTTTGATGTTGATGTAACTCATTAATTCATACTTCATATAGAAATATTAAACTTCAGTGATCAAAACAATGGAGAGATTACTATGAAGACATCAGCTTCCACTTACAATTTCTGATATTTTTTAATCCAAAGTTAGGCAAAATAAGAAGGTATTTGATAAGATTATAATGCAATATAAGATTAGGAGAAGCTTCATAGCTAGATTCATAGCACATACATAAGCTGTGATCATGATTACACATAATCCACCAAATCTTTCATTAAATAATTAACCAATGAATGTGAAATAGAAGATTTGGTTAGCTGATTTTTTGATTTTCAATCCACAAGATCTCACTTTGATTTGTTAACAATTTAATTCAGCTAAAGAATCCATCAAAAAACCACAAAAAGAATGAATACAATTATCAAAATTCTCTGAAACATTGATTTAGAAAAACATCATGAACTAGCTTCTTCTTGTGTTTCATGTGGTGAATAATGCAGAAAAGAAGGACAGGCAAATATATACTCTTTAAGCCGACCAATCTCGAGTGCAACATCAAGCATGTTTGGTCTAGTTAAAGGATTATATTGAGTACAAACCAATCCCAACTCAATCATTTCCAATATGACTTCTCTCCATAGCTTCTCACATATCTCTGGTTTCCCTTGCGGTTTCAATCTTATCAACGCTTGTTCAATGATTTCCTCTAGAGAATTTGGGTAATGTGACTTCATAAGCTCATGTAAACTTGATCCTTCATTGACAAGAACGTCTGTTGGTCTCCTTCCGCTTACAATCTCTAGCAAGAGAATCCCAAAACTGTATACATCTCCATGGATCGATGCGCGTTTCCCCATTCCATATTCTGATGAAAATTTGAGGAGGAACAATGTTTAGAGACTAATGAAGAGTACTTAGTGAAACTTAATTTGAATTGTGAGCGATTGTACCTGGTGCAATGTAACCAACTGATCCGCATAGTAATCCATCTGTTGAACCAAGTGACACTGAATCATATGCAGAAACCGTTTCTTCAGCGCGTTGAATAAGTCTTGAGATCCCAAAATCTGTAACTAGAGCAGTCATTTCATCGTCAAGAAGGATGTTGCTTGGTTTGAGATCACAATGAACGACTTTGACTGGGGAATAGTGATGCAAATAAGCTATTCCTTCTGCTACATCACTGCAGATATTCACTAACTGAATCAAATCCAAGTTCTTGCTTGAGTACTCTCCCGGGTATAAATGCTTTTCCAAGCTTCCATTTGGCATCAATGGCAGAACAAGAGCCTTGAAACCAGGTTTGCTGCAGGTTGTAATGATCTTGATCAAGTTTCTGTGCCTTGTCCTCTTCAAAATCTGACACTCTCTTTTGAAACTCCCTGAGAATTCCACTGTGGTCTTCGGATCAAATACTTTAACTGCGACCTTTGTGTTGTCCCCAAGAACTCCCTTGTAAACATGACCAAATCTACCTGAACCAATCAAGCTAGAAGCAATGAAACCTCCTGTTGCTGCTATGAGCTGTTGATAAGATATTCTTGGGTATTCTGGGTCCTTTCGGTTCTGCTTTTCCTCGTCTTCCACCTCTTCTTTGCCGTACACCGTTATATTCTTTCCGAATCTTGATCTTTGGACCAGAGGGTATCCGAAAACACAAAATACAGGAGTTGCAATTAAGGATAACAGAACCGGTAGCAGAACAGAAGGGTACTTGTGTTTCTTCTTGCAGACTTGCATCCCTTTTACAGAGCCACACAAGAGAGTGTCTCTTAGAAAAGACTCAAAAGTCAGCTTAGAGAATGATCCTTTGTTAGATACATTTCCAGAGAACAAGTTGAAGGAGAAATTCAAGTGCCTTAGAGTTGAAGACTGTTGAAAAGAAGGAGGTATAGCTCCAGTTAAGCTGTTTAAAGACACATCTAGATCTTTCAGATATGGCAATTGGCCTAATGATGCAGGAAGAGAACCGAAGAAACGGTTTCTTGACAGATTCAGATGTTCTAATGCAATACAGCTTCCGATTTGAGGCGGAATCTTCCCTGAGAGTTCATTGGAAGAAAGATCAATGGAGAGAACCATATCCATTTTGCTTAGTTCCAAAGGTATCTCCCCAGTTAAGCGGTTGCTGGAGAGGTTAAGATACAGCTTCAGGTTTCTGAGATTGGAGACAACTTCAACGGGAATTCTCCCTGAGAGGTTGTTGTGAGAAAGATCAAGGACTTCAAGATTGATACATTTGCCGAGGCTTTGAGGGACCAAGCCAGAGAGATTGTTTCCGTTCAGAAGAAGTCTTCTCAGCTGAGAAAGGTTGCCGAAACTATCTGGGATTGAACCAGATAGCTTGTTTCTAGACAAATCAAGTAGACCAAGACGAGGAATATCACCAAGTTCCTTAGGGATTTCACCGTTTATGAGATTATTCGAGAGAGAAACTCTTTCGAGCTTGCTTAGCTTACAGAGCTCTCGCGGTATTGGACCAGTTAAGAGGTTACTTGACAGGTTTAGAAGAGTTAAGTTCAAAAGGTTTGATATCTCAGGAGGTATAGAGCCATGGATAAAGTTTTGATCAAGATGAAGCTGCACAAGGTTCAAAGAGAGATGCCTTATAGAAGAAGTTATCTCTCCTCCGAGGTTGTTTCCAGCTAACTCGAGTTCTTGTAGGTCAGAGGAATTAGATAGAGAGGCGAAAAAGGGTTCAATGTTAGTGTTATTGTTGTGGCTAACGAAATGGTTATAAGAAAGATAAAGAAACTGAAGTTGTGGCATGTTGCTTATGACTTGAGAAGGTAACTCTCCGGTTAAACGATTTGACTCCAAATCAAGCCATTTAAGACTTGTCGAGTTTGAGAGCGAAGACGGGACAGTCCCAACGAGCTTGTTGGACCAAAGAAGAAGAAACCGAAGCTCTTTGAGGTGACAATGGTTCCTTAAAGGAATTTCTCCGGTTAGAGAGTTGTTAGAGAGGTCTATGTACTGAAGAGATGAAGATGAACCATTGCAAAAGAGCTGAACCGGGATTGAACCGATTAACAGGTTGCTTCCAAGGTCAAGATAAACAAGATGGTTAAGCAAACCAAGCTCTTGTGGAATGTTTCCTTGTAAGAGATTCTCAGAGAGACTTAACTGCTTCAAGGTTTTATACAATGAGCCTATCTCAGGTGGGATTTTTCCTTTAAAGAAATTTTTAGAAAGATCGAGTACGGTTAAAGCGGTTAGATTAGAAATCGACGGTGAGATTCCACCGTCGAGATCTCGACCGCTGATGTCAAGCTCGATTACTCGAGTACTCTCTTTGTTACACTTCACACCCGCCCATTTACAAACATCAACAGACGAATTCCAAGAAGAAGAAGAAACCCAAGTGTTTAGAGAGTTGTGAGGATCTGAAACAATGGAAGATCTGAAAGAAAGTAAAGAGATTTGATCACTTTTTAGTAACTCATGATTGTTCTCTTCTGAAGCAAGAACAGTCATAACAATGATCAAAAACGAGAAAAACAACAAAGAACAATAATCCATTTTTTCTGACAGAATAAGAATCAGACAATAGTGTTTTTGATTCAGACAACAAAGAAACAAAAATGGTGTTTGACTATATATAATATATGTATATGTTATACAATCGAACTCTTATTACAGATTTTGTGCCTAACTGACGTTTGAAGAAGATGAAATGTTTATAATAAACGTTTGGCGCCTATGATGTTTGACTTTAAAAATCAACCAATGAAGTGTGAACGCGTGTATAATTTAACATTGCCACGTCATTTATTTGTTAATTAATTGCCGTGTTTAACTTTATATTTTGAAATCGTTAATTTTTGTTTGGTGGTTTACATGTCAGCTTAAGAGACTAGCTTAAGGCCTAACTCCATCATGTTTTTTTTGAGATTTTTATGTAAGAAAATTGTTTACTTGATTAGATATGAATAGACTAGAGTAAAATAGTCACGTTTTATTGTGGAATATGGGTTTGAGAGTGAGATTAGTGGATGATATTAATTAAGAATTAAGATATTAGAATTAAATAACACGAAAATGAGTCTCTATCTATAGGGGAGGTGTATATGAATTCAACAACGTCCGATTTGTCGTCTATGTCGATCAAAATATTCACTATATACGTATTGTTTTCGTCACTATTATGCATTGGGTATTTTTTTGTCATTCGATGAATAAAAACTCAAAAGGATTGTGTGAGTAAATGGATAATAAGTTAGGTCTCAGGGTATGGGTAAGTAAATGGATATTAAGATAAATCTCAGGACGTAAATTTGTAGAAATTTATTTGATTTGATTTTAGCTTGAAATTTGGAGTATTGCTTATAGCTTAGACAACTCTAGATTTGTTTAAACGATCGATGCAGAATATTCACTAATACAGTATCGGAGATTTTGCTCTTTTGAATCTAAATGTTTCACCTCATATGTTCTACGAGCTTTATTTATACGAGATTAGTCGGATTTGTTTGGATTATCCTCATTATAAAAAAATCAAACCAAATAAGATGATATATGTATACTAAATGGGTAGAATATTCATGATGAATACTAATAAGACAAAACTTTATGAAATATGAAGATGGCTCGGTAGGTTTTGATAATTGGGTACTTAGGCACTGAGATATAGCCATATAGGGATCATATATAAGATAAACTTATCATCGTAGCCCACCTCACAATGCAACTACCTTATTGTTTATGTATAAGTGTTACCTTTTAGATTAACTAATGAAGTAAGTTGTTGCAACTTGTTGCTCCAAAATCAGAATTTTGGTTTTTCATGATTCTACTCACCATCACAATATGGCCGTATGTACGCGAACACCGTCATAATCCCACTTTCATCGAGTCGGTTCTTGTATTCATAATTTTTATTATTAACATTAGCCAATAAAATTTGACTAAGGAAATTGGACCAACAAAAAGGACCGTGGGATTTAAGAAGTAGAAGGTTTATGGGTGAGTTTGAGTTATAGATTAGAACATTAATAGGAAAATTTACTTAAATTATTCATTTTATTTTATAATTACTTAAATAATCTATTTTTATAAATTTTATATAACCTACTTTTTTCTTTGCTATTTTTAATTATTAAAATATTATTTTCTGTTATAAAATAGAAAAATTTAACAATTTCAAAATCATGGTGAAAGAAACAATAAATTTTAGTTCTATCAATCACGATTCATTGTCTACAGATTTTCAGGTAACAACATAATTAAACTATTTGTTTTACGGTTACATAATTGAATTTTTTTAGTTCTGGTCAAATTTATGTAAGTTTGCCTAAATCTAGCAGACTTCCTGCAAGTTTACCAAAAATCTGGTAGATTTCCTGTAAGTCTACCAAAATTTAGCAGACTTCCTGCAAATCCATTGAATTTCTGGCATACTTTCTACAAGCCTTTAAAAATTTTGGTGGACAAACTACATATCAGGCACAGATCGATCAGTCTGATATAAGATCGATCGATCTATGTCTCTCGGATAACTTTTTTTCGAAAGCACAGACCAATCGGTCCATGTAGACACCGATCAATCGATTCTTTTTTTAAAAAATGACTTTCATCTGTGAAGCACATATCGATCGGTCCAAACTTAGACCGATCGATCTGTACGTCACAGACACTTAGAAATTGTTTTTTTGTTAAGTTTATGATATATTTTGATGAATTTGAATAACTTTTTTAATACTTCTATGGTTTTATATGTCTGCATATAAATAGCGACATTCAGGAAACAAATGGTATATGTACACATACCATATTCATTGTTTCTGGAAGAGACCGATCGGTCAACGGAAAAGTCCTAATAAAAATCAGATATACAGACTGATCGGTGAGTGTATAAATCGATCGGTCTATGTTAGTCACGAAAATTTTTCCCTAAAAAATCATACGAATCGAACAAACTAATTAATAGGGATTAGAAAATCAGTAGTGATTGAAAAACTCGATTGTTAATGTAAAATCAAAAGGAAAAACATAAATCCAATGAAACCTAACATGATTGTGTAGCAAACAAATCAAACAATTTCAATTTTTGCTAAGAAAACCTAAGAACATAAATTATAGTGTGCATAGTAAAATGGGTATTTTTGAAAAAAAAATAAACTATCGAAATAATTTAAAAAAAGTTATTCTAGTAATTTATAAAATAAAGTTGGTTATATTACTATATTTTTCAAATTAATAAGTGTTTTTTTGAACGATTGTATCAACAAAAAGAAATTTGGAAATTAAGAAGCAGAAATTTTATATGTGGGTTGAGCTATAGATGGAAATATCGGTAAGTTTAAGCATGACAAGAAATAGTTATCGAATTTTGAAGTTTGACAATTATTTGAATACAATTAATGTTAAAAGGACTTGAAACATGTCTTGAGATAACTTTTTTTAAAATATTGATCACTTTAAAAATACTGATCAACTTTTTTTTCTTTCACTCGATAATATAATAAAATTAGAGTAGGATACCGTTGTAGAATACATAGGTAAAATACATTAAACCAATGAAAAAATAAAGATATCCCCAAAAGCTAAACTCAAAAGAGCGACGACAAAACAAACCTGGAAAGAACTAGAATAAGATTAGGAAAAACACTCTAAAAATTGCAACCCCAAACAGGAAGATCAAAAGCCACTGAAATCTAACCAACGATCCTAGCTGATGGTAGAACCTCTTATGATCAATAAAAATATCGGGAAAATGAAAATAGAGCTGCTATACCGGAATGTCAGACCGCACAAAACCATGGAAAGAAGCCTAATAAGAGATGAGACCGAAGACAAACTAAATAGCAGATAGGACTATTGCACCACAGCAACCTAATTCCAAAAATGGTGAAGTCGAAAAACCAAATCGACCCCTTTTACACCTTGATAAAACTCAAAATAAAACTAGACCTCAATCAGCTCTTAACAAAATGAACAAGGAACGAACTAATCTTTAACAAAGAGACCAAACTCAAACGAGCACAACAACGATTGAACCCAAAGAAGAGAAAATATTCGATCACCGTAAGAGAGCACGATAAACAACCTAAACCTAGAACCTAATCTTGCAAAACTAACCATGTTAAACAAAACTAAACAAAATTAAAATGAGGTAAATAATTATAGATCTAAACGCGACCTTGGGAAGTGAAGACTTTAAACGACAAAGGAGTACCTTTAACGGCAAAACTAAACAGACCGGCAAGGAAGGATCAGCAATGAAAGACAAACTTGGGGTTTGTGAAGCACAACTGCGACAAAGAACCACATGGTGGAGCTTGTGAGACGTTGGAGCCTCACCAACACACACCACCACAACTGTTCACCCTTCATGATCGAAAACGTCGAGGAGAGATAAGTCTCCATTCAATGACAACAACCTGAGAAGTCTCGGTGGTGGAGGAGGTCTCACCAGAGAAGATAACATCTGACCTACCATCAAATCAACACCACCATATATTCTGATTTGAGACTACGCCTTCCAATACAACTAAGCTTAAAAGAAAGAAGACCAAAGGGAAAATCGGCGACAACCAACACTGAAACTACGAAAGCTTTTGTTCGACATCGGTCTCCAGACCAGGAAGCTCAAAGGTTATCTCTGTGAATAGTTTTTTATGAGAGAGAGAGTCAGAAAAAAGTCCAAACTTTGTTTACTTTAGTTTTAAAACCGAAATTTATTATAAAACCAGAAAAAAGAGAAAATTATCATTTCTACCCACTTTTCAAACCTATTCATCCAAAATACCCACCTTATGTTTTCTTATATATTCTACCTTCTTTCATTTTTTTCTTTCATGCTATTTGACTCATTTGTCTCTGCCCATTTGTTTCTTTCTCATTTTCTACTTTGTACTGCATCATTGTTTCCTCTCCCTTTTCTTCATCTCGTAACATCTCTTTTTTCTCTCTCTATTTGGTCAAATGTCTATATATTTATTCTGTTGTTTGACGAATGTGTTTTTTCATAGATTGACATGGTCAATATTATTATCTTTCTCTTCTTGATGCATGTCTACCTATCAATGATAAGGACATAAAAAATTAAAATCTGTGTACCCTATTGACATCCTTATGAATATATTAATATATTCATAAGGATACTTGAGTTCTATCCTATATTGTCTTAACTTATTGTGATATGAACAATAAAATTTATGTCCTCCTACTGACGAACTTATGAATATATTAATCTTTTCTTTCATATTGTATAAACATATTGTGTATATAGACATGGACACCCTTGTCCATCTCATGTATGTCCTTCAATAGACAAATGAATATATATTTCATTTATGGACATGGACAAATAGTATACAACCATTGACTGTATCTAGATATGGACAAATACCTTAATGGTCTCGTATCATATCTTTCACTAATCTAATTATGGACATAGACATATTTGTCCATGCCAACTATGTTCTTTACAAAGAAAAATATCTATATATTTCATTTATGAACATGGACACTATTATTATCTATCTCTATATATTTCATATAACACGACATTGACATATACTTTGTAAAGTGATATGTATATGGACAATGACAATAACATATAAGCGGACATGGACAAATATGATGAGTGGACATGGACACCCTTGTCCATCCCATGCATGCCCTTCAATGGACAAATAAATATATATTTCATTTATGGACATGGACAAATAGTATAATGCCATTGACTAATCTATACATGGACAAATACCTTAATAGTCTCGTACAATACCTTTTACTATTTCAAATACGGACATGGACATATTTGTCGATGCCAATTATGTCCCTTACAAGGAAAAATGTCAATATATTTTATTCATGGACATGGAAAATAATATTATCTATCTCTATATGTTTCATATAACACGACATAGACATATACTTTGTAATGGGATATGTATATGGACAATGAAAATAGCATATAAGTGAACATAGACAAATCTGATGAGTGGAAATGATATTTTTTATCATTGTAAAGACAATTTAGTATATGGACATGGACAATAGTCTAAGTCATTCAAATGGACAAGAAAGATGTTGTTCTTATGTAACATGACATGGATATATTTTTTGGAATGACACGTGGACATAGAACCTTTGTAAAATTATCAAAATATCCTACTTTTTTCACCTTATTAAAAATACCCTAGAAAAAGGGACATGGACATAATCATCATGTTTTTACCTTTTTGCCATTCTCGTTTTACTTTTCTAGGGATATGGACGTATGTCTTATATTAAAATGGACATGGACATATGTCCATATGTCCATAATAAACCAATTATATGGAAATGGACATGGACATATGTCTCATATATCCACACTAAACCAATTCTATGTAAAAGGACATGAACATATTAAAATGGACATGGACATATGTTCATATGTCCACGATAAACCAATTTTATGTAAATGGACATGCACATATGTCTCATATGTCCACACTAAACCAATTTCATGTAAATGGACATGTCCACGCAAAAACAATTTTATGTAATTAGACATGGACATATGTCTTATATATAAATGGACATGGATATATGTCTTATATTGCCACGCTAAACCATTTTTATGTAAATGGACATGGACATATGTCTCATATGTCTACGATAAACCAATATTTCTCATTCATAGACATGGACATATCCTTTGCGATATTATGTCCACCGCGCCAGTCTCTCAAACTCAAGGGCAATTTTGTCTTTTGAACCCAAAAGGGATAAAATATGTCTATGTCCATATACCCCAGGGTATTTTTGACAAACGACAATAGCCTTTACTATATCCATGAACATAGACAAACTATAAATCACATTCTATTTTGTCCATATGGACATTATGTCCTTCATTTTTCTGTCCATATGGACATTATGTCTCTTACTTATAGACATGGACATATTTATAAATCTATCAAATGCTTTAATGACATTTATCTTCATATCCTAGTGACAGACACATACATTTATACAATGTATTTTTATATAATGCTGATAAAATGATAGACATATACATTTATATAATGTATGTTTTATATAACCAATATTTGTTGTTATGTGTGTGATAGACATAGGCACAGTTAAACCTTTCTTCGTTTTGTGTCTATATGGACATTAAGTCTCGTACATAAACATGGACATACAAATAAGAAAACAATGCTTAGACAATTAGGCATCATGACTCATTGACGGACAAAGATAATTATGTAATGTTTGTTTCATTTAACCAATATTTGTTGTTATATATATGATGGACATAGACAGAGTTAAACCTTGTATAAAAGGTGGACATATAGACAACATTCCTTGCCATATTATGTCCACATTATATCCATGTGTACATGGGGATGGGATGCGTGTATAATATCCATAATTTTGTGCATGTGTCCCTTTCTACAATACGTCGTATGTCTATGTCTCTTTCCTTAATGCAAACGAGTCAACTATCTGTAATTGGGAGAGCTTTTTTACTAGGGGCAAATTTATTTTTTCTTTAATACATCTGGATAGAAGCTACAAGCTTTTGAACCTAGGGTATTTTCAATAATATTCAAAACTTTTAGGATATTTTACATGAAATTTCCAAAAAAAAAACCAATTTCATCTTGTTATTTTTTTCAACTTTAACTTCTACTCAAAAAATGTGAATTGATTCACGAAATCAATGACAATGCAAACTATATATTTTTGCGGCATTTATCAAATTTTATATGATAAATTATATATCCAAATTTGACAAATAGTTTAAATATATTCTTAAAATTCTAAAACTTAAACTCTTTAAAAGTCCACAACTCTTAGACAATCTATATAATTATTTTATTTTGCAATATTTTTCAAATTTGTAGATTAATTTTTTTTAATCGTCTAATATTCATTAATATCAAATTAGAATAGTTGATACGGATAGAAAATGCAGAGAATATCAATAAGCAAATTAACATATATTTCAACACATACAACATATATAACTTAATATTAAATAGAATGATGAAGAAGTAAATTTTCACGATGCTTTTTGATACAGAAGCCTTACTCGCTAATGGCTAAAACCCATTTCTTTCCTTCTTTAGGATTAATTGCAAAAGGATGAGATTGTCAATCTTGGTTATCATGGCTAACATCTCTTGGATGAAATTCTATGTTCGTCTAATGGTATTGATAAATCTCCATATCCTCATAAAATCATGTAACCGTTCCATATTCCAAAACCAAATATACTGTAATGGAATATGAATTCGAAAAGATACCTTCTTCTATAAAATTTGAATGATTTTGTTTGCTGTTAATCCTTTCACAACACTTTGCTTCCATGGTGGTTTTTGTCCTAGTCGGTTTTCCACAACAAATCTAAGAAGATTTGTTTCATTCTTCGGATCTAGAAGAAGAAACACCATCCGAAGGGAAACATATCGTTTTTATAAGGGAATCTCTCCACGAAAATAATGGAGGACAACGTGGAAATAATTGCCAACAAAAGAAGGTGGAACAATCTACTCATCATTCCACCAATAAAAAGATCAAAAACCATTATCTAAATCAAGTGTAGAAGATAATCATCATTATCATCTGCCCACATTGAAGGCGGTTACTCTTAGGTTTTTGTTAGATTATCGATTTTCTTTGTAGATTTATTTATATTTTTGAAGATAAAAGTTAAAAGTGCAAAAGAAAAAATAAGTTAAAAGGTTTTTTTTTGCAATATACCCAAAAACAAAACGTATATTTGGATGACTATCACAAGGCAGAATTAGAATTCTTCTATAGTATGAAGAAAAGTCTGCAGTCAAAATAGATACGTCTAAACATGAAAAAGGTCAAATTTTTGAAGTTTTACAATTATCTGAAATATACAATTAATGTTAAAAGACTTAAGAACATGTCATGTAGATTTGAAAATAGAAAAGAGAAAGATAAGTGATCAACAAAGTTTGTTTCGATAAGTATAAGTTTTAAAACTGAAATTTATGAAAAGAAAAGAAAAATACATATAATTGAATAACTACACAAAGCAAAATTCTACCTTAAATTCAACAACAACAAAAAAAAAATTATCCAGCTTACAACTCAAAACCAATTGACAATAAGTGATAATCTTCGTAATATGTCCCTTCGAGATAATGACTCTTTTGCCACTATTCTCTATATGTTCAAAGATGAATTGATGACACCAATTTTGGGTCTAGATTGTCAATAATTGGATTAAATTTGGATCGAATCGGATTAGACAGCGTAGATCATGAGCTCTGATAGTATATTAAAAAATGAACTTTCAACTTAAAACCAATCGGTACTTATATGGTATTAAAAGAACATTTTTTTTCATTTTTAGAAAACGACCAAAACACTTGAATTGGATTACATAGAGCCATTGGACTTTAATAACCAAACTAACTACACTTTTGAGCGAGTCTAAAGAGTACAAAACTTTTACGGAAAGACAAAAGGGCCGGACACGGACTAGCTCAAAAGTCAAAACAAAGCCCACACTATAGAAAACAAGGAATTTTCACTATTTTTATTTGGGAAAAAAATCGATTTAACTTCGGATTTATTAAAATGGGTAGATAAAATCTCAATTCATTCAACTTTGAAATTGTAGTTAACTTTCAAATTAAACACCTTATTTTATTTTATGTTGACTATTCTATTACCCCATCATTAAATTAATTAACAGAAATACTTAATTCTGTTAACTGTGGTTAATAATCCTCGTTAAGTGAAACAGAGAGTATCTATCTATCTCTTAAACAGATTGAAGTCAAACTAAAATCCCCAAATCGCACTAAAACTCCTGTCACCTCACCTCTCTTCTCTCATCGTTGAATCCATTTATATTGATGTATTGAGAAGGAAAAGTGAAGCACGTCCCATCCTCTCAAATCTATCCTTTCACCTATGCAGCATCTGCTATTGTTTCCCCGTCTCTGAGATCAAAGAAAGTCTCCGACTAAATCGTCAAGTTTCTCCTATCGATTCTGACAGATACATGTATAAAATTATTAAACTTTCTGGTCAGATTCTTCTTCGTGTGCTCACTCACACCGTTGGATTGATCTGGTATCAACTTGGAAAGAACTGAGCCACCAGATCCGCCATCACGAACTGATGATTTGGCGAAGGAATAAGATAGTTTTTATGAAAAAATCAAAGGTGGTGGTTCAGAGACGGAAGAATAGCGTTAGTAAAAAATGTTGTCATCTTCATTATTTTTTTTTAGAAAAAATTAACTAATATAACCTAATTTATTTTATATATTACTAAGATAACTTCTTTTTATTTTAATTACTTAAATAACCTACTTTTTTCAAATATACCTATTTTACCTTCACTTCAAACATTCCATATAATCCTTCGAGTTTGTCTTCAACTTTTCCAGAAACAAAAACCTACTGTTCTNGTTTTGATTCCCTATAAAACTAATCACGTTGAATTTCTTTTAGTTTTCCTGTTTCAATTTTTCCAACAAGAAGAACATTTTCTCTTTTCAAACATTGAGATTGTAAGAGAGAAGATAGTTTCAGAGATTTTTGATGAGTTGAAATATTAAGAACCAACTTTTGAATCGAA
>OVBA01002298.1:0-35542 GCA_900406435.1 Lepidium aucheri | reverse complement strand
CCACTACCCTACAATGATTTGATAGCTTAGACCGAAAAATCTTGTTATCAATCAGCAATCTGGCTGCAAGTTCAAGTGGTCTAAGCTCCGTTAAAGAACCTTTTAGCGATGATGAATCAGAAAGTTTTTGGTCACAGAATATTGATGGGATTAGTGAGAAGTTAGATGAATTCATTGCAACAAGTGGGGTCAAAAAGAAGAGGGTTGTGCATGGTATGCAGGGTATTTGGATTCAACATTGATGTCTTACAATTTTTGCTTATTGTCTAGTCAACTTTCTACACGAAAGAGTTCCTCAGGTAGTAGTCAAGATGAAATTAAGTCTATGTTATAGCAACTCATATAGGCACAACATCATTCCCCGTCTGAGATAAATGCAAGGGTGGATAGGCTGTACATATAATTTAGCTCAAAGTATGACTATGTCATTGCTCATGTACAACAATCGAATTCATCACCTTTCCATTGTGATAACTACAAAGAATGTAGTGCTTTAGCATAAAGGAGTGGCAAGCACCTGGAACCTCATGTGATGAAGCCATCTAGGAAGGATGAGATGATAGATGTTGAGGATGACGAGGGAGAGAAAGACAAGAAGGGATTTTTTATCTACAGGGAGAGCGATCGATCGATCCCATGGACGATCAATCGATCAACTAAGCTGAACAGAATGCTTTGCCGAAGCAAACGCCACAGGACTGAGTGGTTCCGAGTCAAAGATCAGCTATTGTTCTAGAGAGGACCTATGTGCCAAAACCTCCATACCTTATTCCGNTCTGGAAAGGACCTATGTGTCAAAGCCTCTATACCCTATACCACCAAAGATGTCTCCAAAAGATTTGGAAGTTGCTAAGTGCAAAGAGATGCTTGCGGATTTGAATGTGAGGTTACCATTTGCTGATGCTTTGCAGATGATGCCATCTCTTAAGAGCTATGTAAAGGGGCTGGTGACAAACAAGTTTACAGGGGAAGAAAAAGTTATGATGATCACTCAGGACTGCAGTAATGTACTTGAAAACAAGCTACCCAAAAAGGAAGAAAACCATTTGTGCTTTCGATAGAGATTGGTTTTCTTGTGTTTGCAAAGTCTCTTTGTGACCTTGGTTCAAGTGTTAACCTAATGCCATATTCTGTAGCATTGTGCCTTGGGTATACAAGCTTCAAGAGGAATAGGATATCCTTGATCTTTGCTGACCATTCGGTCAAACTCCCAGTTGGTATTCTTGAAGATTTGCATGTGAAGATTGGGAATGCTCTTGTGCTAACAGACTTTGTGGTTCTCAAGCTCGATGAAGAACCTAAGGATCCTTTGATTTTAGGAAGGCCATTTCTCAAGACTGTAGGAGCTACGAGTGGTAGAATCGACTTCCATTTAGACGATATGGTTATGAGATTCGAGATGGGAAGAATGCTGAAGAAGCCTATGATTAATGGGATGACATTTATGGTCGATGCTTCTGAGAAAATCGCAGATCAAGTGACAGATGAGATTCTAATTGAGGATCCTCTTGATGTAGTACTCACTGGGACAGAATCTGAGTATAGGTTTCTCAATGAAAAAGCAGTCAGTTATGCCAAGATGTTGGATTCGAGCAAGAAGATTGAGAGGATGGTCGCTTACTTGGCTTTAAAAGCACTTAAGCCATCGATCACATAATCTCTGGACAATCCTTGGAGCAAACTCAAAGCTCCTAAGGTCGAGCTTAAAACACTTCTGGCAGGGGTAAGGTACTTTTCTTGGACCAAACTCGACTTACCCTGTAATTATCAATGCTAAGTTGAACAATGCTGAAACTACTTTACTTTTATGCGAACTTTGTAAGTATCGTATAGCAATAGACTATTCCTTAGATGATATTCTTGGAATCTCTCCCGAGTTGTGTATGTATAGGATTCACTTGATAGATGAGTCTAAGACCTCCATAGAGAATCACAGGTGTTTGAATCCTATCCTTAAGGAAGTTGTTAAGAAAGAGATCATGAAGCTGTTAAAAGCAGGAATTATATTCCCTATATTTGATAGCAATTGGGTCAGCCCTGTTCATGTTGTGCCTAAGAAAGGAGGTGTGACTGTAGTTAAGAATGAGAACAATAAATTGATACTTTCTAGGATTGTTACAAGATATAGGATGTGTATCAATTTCAGGATCTTAAATTCTTCGACTAGAAAGGATCATTTTCCAATTCGCTTCATTGATCAAATGCTTGAAAGATTGGCAAACCACTCTTACTATTTTTTTGTAGATGGTTATTCAGGTTTCTTTCAGATTCCCATTCATCCAGACGATCAGGAGAAGACCACATTCACATGTCCCTGTGGCACCTTTGCTTATGGCAGAATGCCATTCGGTTTGTGTAATGCACCAGCGACTTTTTAAAGATACATGATGTCCATTTTTACTGACATGATTGAGCATATTATGGAAGTGTTTATGGATGATTTCTCTATATATGGTTCTTCTTTTTCTGGTTGTCCTTTAATCTTTGCAGGGNATGTGAGGAGAAACACCTTGTGCTGAATTGGGAGAAGTGCCACTTCATGGTTAGAGATGGAATAATTTTAGGATACACGATATAATGGTATATAGGTTGACAATGCCAAGATCGAGATCATGACCAGCCTGAAATTGCCAACCACTGTGAAGGAGGTGAGAAGTTTTCTAGGCCATGCCGGTTTCTATAGACAGTTCATAAAGGATTTCTCAAAGCTGGCCAGACTTTTGACACAACTACTGTACAAGGATGTCAAGTTTGATTTCACTAAGGAATGTGAAGAAGCCTTCCTCACATTGAAGGGAGCTTTACTTAGTGCACCAATTATGCAGCCACCAGACTGAGACTTGCCGTTTGAGATCATGTGTGATGCAAACTATGCAGTTGGGGCGGTTTTGCAGCAAAGAAAAGATAAGAATTTATGTGATATATTATGCTAGTCAAACTTTGGATGATGCTCAAAGGAAGTATGCTACAACATAGAAGGAATTGTTAGCTATTGTCTTTGCATTCAAAAAGTTCAAGTCATATATGGTTGGTTCTAAGGTGATTGTTCACACAGTCCTGCAACATTGAGGTATCTAATCTCAAAGAAGGATGCGAAACCTAGACTTCTTCGATGGCTGATGCATATTAGGTTTTAACCCTAAGCTATCTACTACGATTCCTATTTGTTCCTAATTCATAAATTTCCTGCAACCCTAGAAAATCCTAAACTTGATTGGGGAACTACTCAGACATGGTGAAGAAGAAGATCATATTGCAAAATATATTGAAAAGCATAAAAGTAAATTGTATTGAAATAAGAGGGTTTAGAAATCTTCTCCAATGGTATAAGGATCGAAATCTCTCTCCCAAAATCTCAAATACAGGTTGTTCTCACGTAATGCATCTTTCTCTAAAACATAATGAAAATTGGTCTTTTATATGTACTAAAAACGTAGGTGTAAAATAGGAAAAATTAGGTTTTTTTCCTTGTCAGCTTCGTTGATCGATCAATCAAGGATGTTGATCGATCAATCAAGGCAAATTCATCGATCTTCAATAGGTGTTGGTCGATTAGTAGATCGAGCGCGTCTCTTGCTGAATAAACAAGGATCGATTGATCATGTGTAGTGATTGATCGATCAAGACTCTGAAACTCCAAATATTGCTCTAATTCATCATCGGCCAAGCTTTTAAGGGCATAATCTGAATTTAACCTATTTTCCACCTGAAAAGACTCTACAAAGAAAACAAACAATCTAAAAACTATGCGGATTAATGAGCTTTAAACCGATAAAAATGAGGTATATCAATTCCCCCAGACTTAGCTTCTTGCTTGTCCTCAAGCAAAGAAAGAACAGATTGAAAGAAAGATTCCACTCCAAAGAACTCATTCGTCATCAGATCACTGCATATCAATCGCATAGTAAACCACACAATACTTACCTGTCAGAATCGATACCACCTTGTACTTCCTTCATACTTAGTTTCTTGCCAATTAGACTCCACAATCAACATCAAAATACCCAAATGCACCATACCGACTTCCTAAAGTATTTAAGTGCGGTCTCATTAAGGGAGTATCGATCAATGGACACATTGATTCATCATCAGCCTTTATTTGAACACAAGACTATCTTACCATGGTTCATTTTCTCTCATTATGTTCATTTGCAGCCGATTCCTCCCTACTTACCTAGGGTATCATTTTATTTTATTTTAATTGGTTGTCCAACCAGATATCTCCCTACTTACCTAGGGTATCATTTTATTTTTTCAACTGGTTGGTTCTTAAGCAACTCAAAGAATGAAAGCAAAAGTGGCTTCATTGGAACAAAAATTTTGATCCTTGGCCAATTTGTATTGCTTAAACTTTGTTTTATAGTTACTTTAGAATCTTAAAACATTCGAATATCCAAAAGAGGAGAACCATACTCACACAGATAAGTCTTTCAGGACTGAAGAGAGGAATCCAATCCAATGAATACCAAGCCCCTTGACAAGAAAATTAAGTCAAGTTAAGGTTGAAGTCGGCATAGATTCTTCGAGTACCTGAGAATTGATATGTGTCATTGAGAAGATGCTTTGTCTCTAGGTTTTCTAGTAGTCAATTGATTCATGTACCCATGATCGATCAATCTCCACTTGTGAGCGATCGATGAGGGTATGAGCGAGGTGTAGATCAATTCTGAGTCGATTAACAAGTTGAAATCCTAGTTCCAATGATCGATTGATCTAGTGATCATGGTTGATCACATGGTCGTGCGTGCACCTATCTTCATCCATGATCGATTGATTGTGTGTCTGATCAATCGATCACTTCCCGATTTTTTGAAACAAAACAAAAACAAAACAACAAAAATAGGAACCAAATGATGCAAAACGAAAACAGAAAACTTACTAGTGGGTTGCCTCCCACTCAGCGCTTGTTTAAAGTCATTAGCTTGACTTGAAATCCCTTAGTTCTTTGGAAGATCAGTGAAAGGTATGGAAGTTTCATTGGCAATGTCCATATCAGCAAAGTAATGCTTCAAACGTTGGCGATTTACAACGAACTCTCCTCCTTTTCTGCGAACAATACTACCACTCCATATGGATGTGCTTACTTAATGGTGGAAGGTCCTGACCACCTTTACCTAAGCTTTCCAAGAACAAGTTTCAAACAAGAGTTAAACAAAAGTACCGAATCATTAATAGCAAAACTCTTATTATGGATATGCTTGTCATGTGCTGCCTTAGTCCTTTCTTTGTAGATCCGCGTGTTATCATAGGCCAAGTGTCTGATCTCTTCAACATCATTCAACTGTAAGGTCTTTTGTTCGGCTGCCGGCCTGATATCATAGTTCAAATGTTTGATTGTCCAATTTGCCATGTACTCGAGCTCAACTGAAAGGTGACAAGACTTCCCATAGCCCAGATGGAATGGGATTGTACCCAATGGAGTCTTGTAAGCTGTTCTATATGCCCAAAGAGCTTCATCGAGTTTTGAAGACCAATCCTTCCTTGTCGAACAAACAGTTTTCTGCAGTATGCTCTTGATTTCTTGGTTTGAAACTTCAACATGTCAACTTGTCTGAGAATGATATGGTGTAGCTACTTTGTTATGAACCCCATACTTCTTTAGAAGACCGTTGAAGGTCTTGTTAATGAAGTGAGAACCACCATCACTGATGACAACTCGTGGAACACTAAACCGAGGGAAATAACATGCTTGAAAATCTTTAATACAACTTTAGCATCATTCGTTGGGCTGGCTAGCGCCTCTACCCACTTGGAAACATAATCAACTGCTACCAGTATGTACTGATTCCATGAAGAAGTTGGAAAAGGTTCCATGAAATCAACTCCGCAAACATCAAAGACTTCAACTTTGAGTATGAACATCTGAGGCATCTCATTCCTCTTGCTAATGTTCCCTTGTCTTTGACATGAATCACACTTTGAGATAAAAGCATGAGCATCCTTGAACATAGTCAGCCACCAAAAACTAGCCTCTAGGATCTTTGAAACTGTCTTGAAGGTAGCACAGTGTCCGACATAAGAAGAACCATGACAATGAAACAAGATCCTTGAAATATCATCATCGGATACACACCGTCGGAAAATCCCATCAGCACACTATTTGTAAAGATAAGGTGCATCCCAATAGTAGTGTCTTATATCACTAAGAAACTTCTTTTTCCTCTAACCGTGAAACTCTAGAGGCTCAACGTCTGCAGCCAAACAGTTAGCAATCTCAGCAAACCATGGTGTTCCTAGAACTCGCAGAAACTTAGAAGGGTGACGAGCTAGTCCCAATGTGGTGTGAATAGAATAGACTTGTTCTTCATGCAAACTATCATCCAAAGGTACACTGTCATCAGCTTGAAGCCTTGACAAGTGATCAGCCACTCTGTTCTCTATGCCTCGTTTTTCTCGGATCTCAAGATTGAACTCTTAAAGGAGAAGAACCCATCAAAGAAGTCTTGGTTTAGCATCCTTTTTGGAGAGTAGATACTTCAATGCTGCATGATCTGTGTGAACAATCACCTTAGAACCAACTAGATATGATCTGAACTTTTCGAAAGCAAATACAATAACTAATAATTCCTTCTCAGTTGTAGCATACTTTCTTTGAGCATCATCTAAAGTTCGACTAGCATAGTAAATCACATGCAGTTTCTTATCTTTTCTCTGCCCCGAAACAACACCAACTGCATAGTCACTTGCATCACACATTATCTCAAAAGGCAAGTCCCAATCTGGTGGTTGCATAGTTGATGCACTCACTAAAGCTCCTTTCAGTGTGAGGAAAGCTTCTTCACATTCCTTAAAATCGAACTTGACATCCTTACAAAGAACCTGTGTCAAAGGTCTGGCCTGCTTTGTGAAATCTTTAATAGACCGTCTACAGAACCCGACATGGCCTAGAAAACTCCTCACATCTTTCACTGTAATTGGCGTTTTCAGGCTTTTCATGATCATGATCTTGGCTTTGTCAGCCTCAATACCATTTCAGATATCTTGTGTCCTAAAACAATCCTATCTCTAACCATGAAGTGGCACTTCTCCCAATTAAGCACAACGTGTTTCTCTTCGCATTGTTGAAGTACCCTGCAAAGATTAGAAAGACAACAAGCAGAAGAAGAACCATATATAGAGAAATCATCCATAAACACTTCCATAATATCCTCAATCATGTCAGTAAAAATAGAAATTATGCATCTCTGAAAAGTTGTTGGTGCATTACACAAATCGAAAGGCATTGTGCGATAAGCAAAGGTGCCATAGGGTCATTCGAATGTGGTCTTCCCCTGATCGTCTGGATGAATGAGAATCGGAAAGAAACCTGAATAACCATCTAAAAACAGTAGTAAGAGTGGTTTGCCAATCTTTCAAGCATTTGATCGATAAAGGGCATTGGAAAGTGATCCTTTCTAGTTGTAGAATTCAAGTTCCTGAAATCCATATACATCCTATGTCATGTAACAGTCCTAGTAGGTATCAATTCATTGTTCCCATTCTTAACTACAGTTACACCTCTTTTCTTAGGCACTACATGAACATGGCTGACCCAATTACTATCAGATATAGGGAATATAATTTATGCTTCTAACAGTTTCATGATCTCTTTCTTAATAACTTCCTTAAGGTTAGGATATCGATGTCTTTGGTTCTCTATGGAGGATTTAGACTCGTCTAGCAAGTGAATCATATGCATACACAGCGCAGGGGAGATTCTGGGTATCATCTAAAGAATAGCCAATTGCTCTATGATACTTACAAAGTTCGCATAAAAGTAAAGTATTTTCAGCATTGTTCAACTTAGCATTGATGATCACAAGGTAGGTTGAGTTTGGTCCTAGAAAAGCATACCTTAGCCCTGTAGGAAGTGTTTTAAGTTCGACTTTAGGAGCCTTGAGCTCGCTCCAAGGATTATCCAAAGGTGATGTGATCGATGGCTTATGTGCTTCTAAAGCCAAGTAAGCAACCATCCTCTCAACTGACTTGCTTGAATCCAAAATCTTTGCCTAACTAGTTGCTTTTTCATTTAGGAAACCGTACTCAGATTCTATCCTTGTGAGTACTACATCAAGAGGATCCTCAGTTAGGATCTCATCAGTCATTTGGTCTGAAATTCCCTCAAAAGCATCAACCATGAAATTCATCCCATTAAGCATAGGCTTCTTAAGCATTCTATTCATCTCAAATCACATAACCATATTGCCTGAATGAAGGTCGATTCTACCACTATTAACATCGATCATAGCCCCTACTGTTCTCAGAAACGGCCTGCCCAAAATCAAAGGATCCTTAGGTTCTTCATCAAGCTTGAGAACCACAAAGTGTGTTGGAACAAGAGCATTCCCAATCTTCACATGCAAATCTTCGAGAATACCAACCAGAAGTTTGACCGAACGATTAGCAAAAATCAAAGATATCCTAGTCCTTTTGAATTCTATATATCCTAGCCGTAGTTCTAAAGAATATGGCATTAGGTTAACATTCGAGCCAAGGTCACAAAGAGACCTTGCAAACACAAAAGAAACGATCTCTATTTAAAGCACAAATCGTCCTGGATCTTCTTCCTTTTTGGGAAAGTTGTTTTGAAGTACCTTGCTATAGTCCTGAGTGAAAATCATAACCCTTTCTTCCCCTATGAACTTGTTTGTAACCAGCCCCTTTACATAGCTCTTTAGAGAAGGTATCATGTGCAAAGTATCGACGAAAGGCAACTTCACATACAAATCTGCAAGCATCTCTTTGCACTTAGCAACTTCCTAATCCTTTTGAGACTTCTTTGGTGGAATAGGGTATGGAGGTTTTGGACATAGGTCCGCTCTAAAACCGTAGCTGAATTGTGACTAGGGATCACTGGATTCTGTGGAATTTGATTTGGCGAACTAGCAATCTGTTCAGCATCGCTGATCGATCGATCATCACTGAGATCAATTGATTGCTCAACCTACAAATCAAAGTTGAAATTTTCTCCTTTTCTACCTCATCATCTTCAACATCTATAGTCGCACCCTTCTTGGATGGCTTTCTCACATGAGGTTCCAGGTGCTTACCACTCCTTAATGCCAAGACATTGCATTCTTGTTGATGGGAAGGTGATTCATCCATTTATTGCACCTTAGCAAGGACATAGTCATACTTCAAACTAAATTATGTACAATGTATCCACCCTTGCATTATCTCAGATGTGAAGTGATGTTGTGCCTGTATTAGTTGCCGTAACATGGTCTTGATCTCATCCTGACCATTATCTGAAGAACTCTTTGGTGTAGAAAGTAGATTAGGCGATGAACAAAAGTTGTTAGGTATCAACGTTGAATCCAAACATCCTGCATCCATTTCTACTTGTATCTCATAGTTATTCACAGCCTTTCTCTTTTTGACTCCACTTGCTGCAATGAACTCATCTAACTTCTCACTAATCCTGTCGATCTTATGTGACCGAGAACTCTCTGATTCATCATCGCTAAGAGGTTCCTTAACCATGCTTAGACCACTTGAACTTGCAGCCAGATTGCTGATCAAAGCATAGGAGTCTTCTGTTGTATTGGTCATGAAATCTCCCTCGCTTGCTGTATCCAACAATATTCTATACTCCCGATTTACACCTCCATAGAAGAATATCAAAAGCTGCTCATCAATAAACCCATGATGCGGTTGTAGCCCTTGAAACTTCCCAGGCATCACTAAACGATTCACCTTCATATTGTTGGAAGTGTGAAAGCTGATTCTTGAGCTGTTGGGTCTTGGCTTTGGTGAAGAAGTGATCTTAGAAAGCATCTCTAATCTCATCCCAAGAAGTCAATAAAGCTGGGGGGAGAGACTTGATCCACCTTAAACCTTTAGCTTCCAACGAGAACTTGAAGAGCTTGCACTTGGCATAATCCGCAAGGATTCTACTTGGTGTTGTAGTGCCGCAAATTTCTTCAAAATTCTCTATGTGGTCCATCCGGTTTTCAGCTGGAAAACCATGGAAACGAAACTGCTTAATCAATGTTATCAACTGTGGGCACAACTCATAAGTAACCCCATGTAATGGAGGTATAGAAATCGCTGATCGATTCTGGTAGTAGACATGAGGAGTATCCACTTCCCCGATAGCTCGGTGCTGAGCTTTTGCATCTTTCTCTCTTTTTCAGCTCTTCTATCTCTCTCATTAACCTTTCCACAATAGCCTTTTGATCTTGGTCCTGTTGACCAGTCGTGACATCCTCAGGATTGTCCATAAGAGTCATATCCTGAAAAGCAAAAATAAAGAAACAAAAACAAAAACAGACGTAAAGAAAAGGTGTCTTAGAACTTAAACTCAATCACAAACTGAAAGGTGACAATATTGGTCCCTGACAACGGCGCCAAAAACTTGGTGCATATCAGGTTTAAACCCTAAGCTATCTACAACAAGTGCACATCTAATCGAGTAGTAATCTAGGGATTGTATCCACAAGGACCAAGTTATCACACTATCAACTTTGAAACCAAATTAGAGCTAAGAAAATAGAAAGTTGTTGGTAAACTAAATCCAAAACCGAATTAACAATTAACAATTAACAATAAATGATTAAAAGACCAAGCTTAGGAAATTCTTCAGAAAACAAGGAATTCGAACCAGTAATCTATTCAGGTAACATTCATTCAACTATCTTTACTCAGACATAGATTCATAACCAACTTACTCTTGTGGTATCAATCACTATATCTAGCAACCTAGTGGTCCTAACTCTCGTTGGTACCAGGAAACTAATATGCATTATCGATCGGGTCTGATAAGTCCACAATCAATCTTAACATCAACTATCGTGGTTAAGGATTGATTGCTCACATAAAGAGGATCCAATTTCCCAACAAGCTTTTGGAATGTTAGGTAATCTAAGATTATAGATTAATTAGCTACTCTAATCTAAGCCTTAAGTTTATCAATTTGGTGGAGAAGACATTAAGCAGTTCCTATTTGTTCCTAATTCATAAATTCCCTGCAATCCTAGAAAATTGTAAACTTGATTGGGGAACTACTCAGACATGGGAAGAAGAAGATCATATTGCAAAATATATTGAAAAGCATAAAAGTAAATTGTATAGAAATAAGAGTGTTTAGAAATCTTCTCCAATGGTGTAAGGATCGAAATCTCTCTTCCAAAATCTCAAATACAGGTAGTTCTCACGTAAGGAATCTCTCTCTAAAACATAATGAAAATTAGTCTTTTATATGTACTAAAAATGTAGGTATAAAATAGGAAAAATTAGGTTTTTGTCCTTGTCAGCTTTGCTAATCGATCGATCATGGATGTTGGTCGATCGATCAAGGCAAATTGCTCGATCTTCAATAGGTTTGGTCGATCAGTAGATTGTGTGCGTCTCTTGCTGAATAAACGAGGATCGATTGATCACGTATAGTGATTGATCGATTAAGACTCTGAAACTCCAAATATTGCTCTAATTCATCATCGACCAAGCCTTTAAGGGCATAATCCGAATTTAACCTGTTTTCCACCTGAAAAGACTCTACAAAGCAAACAAACAATCTGAAAATATGTAAATTAATGAGCTTTAAACCGATAAAAATGAGGTATATCAATGGGTTCTCCTCCTTCAGGAATTTGATCTTGAGACCCTAGACAAATGAGGTATAAAGAATGGACTGGCTGATCACTTGTCAAGGCTTCGGATGAATGACAATGTACCTTTGGATGACAGTTTATGAGAAGAACAGGTCTATTCTATTCGTACCACATCGAGACCAGCTCGTCCCTCAGCTCAGATTCCGCGAGTCCCAGGTACACCATGGTTTGCTGAGATTGCTAACTACTTGGTTGCAGATGTTGAGCCTTCTTAGTTTCACGGTTATAGGAAGAAGAAGTTCTATCGTGACATCAGACACTACTATTGGGATGCACCTTATCTTTACAAGCAGTGTGCTGATGGGATTTTGTTTCATTGTCATGGCTCTTCTTATGCAGGCCACTTTGCAACCTTCAAGACTGTTTTGAAAGTACTACAAGCTGGTTTTTGGTGGCCAACTATGCTCAGGGATGCTCGTGCTATTATCTCCAAGTGTGACTCATGTCAAAGACAAGGGACATTAGCAAGAGGAATGAGATGCCTGAGAACTTCATACTCGAAGTTGAAGTCTTTGATGTTTGGGGAGTTGACTTCATGGGACCATTTCCGAGTTCTTCAGGGAATCAGTACATACTTGTAGCAGTTGATTATGTTTCCTAATGGGTAAAGGGACTGGCCATCCCAACAAATGATGTTAAGGTTGTACTAAAGATGTTCAAGCATGTTATTTTCCCTAGGTTTGATGTCCCGCGAGTTGTTATCAGCGATGGTGGTTCTTACTTCATCAACAATACATTCAATGGTCTTCTAAAGAATTATGGAGTTCATCACAAAGTGGCTACACCATATCACCCTAAGACAAGTGCACATTTTGAAGTTTCAAACCGAGAGATCAAGAGCATTCTACAAAAAAAGTGTTTGTTGGATGAGGAAGGATTGGTCTTCGAAACTTAATGAAGCTCTTTGGACATATAGGACAGCTTACAAGACTCCTTTGGGTGCAACCCCATTCCATTTCATCTATGGAAGTCTTGTCCCTTCCAATTGAGCTTGAGTACAAGGAAATTGGGCTATAAAGCATTTGAACTATATCAAGCCGTCAGCCGAACAAAGAACCTTGTAGTTACATGAGTTAGAAGAGATCAGAAACTTGGCCTATGACAACTCGAGAATGTACAAGGAAAGGACAAAGGCAGCACATGATAAGCGTATCCTTCATAGAATTTTTGCTCCTAATGATTTGGTCCTTTTGTTTAATTCTTGTTTGAAACTTTTCCCTGCAAAGCTTAGGTCAAGGTGGTCAGGATCTTTCACCATCAATGAAGTGTACCCCTATGGAGCTGTAGTATTGTTTGATGGAATGGGAAACGAGTTTTTGTGAATGGCCAACGTTTGAAGCATTACTTTGTCGATATGGACATAACCAAGGAAAATTCCATCCCCTTGACTAATGTTCCACTGAACTAAAGGCTTTCAAGTCAAGCTAATGACTTTAAACAAGCGCTAAGTGGGAGGCAACCCACTATTAAGTTTTCATATTTCATTTTGCATTCTTTTGTTCTTGTTTTTGCTGTATTGTTTTGTTTGGTTTCAGAAAATTGGGAAGCGATCGATCAATCAGTCAAACGATCAATTGATCATGGATAGCAAACGGGTATGCGTGCGATTTAACAATCAACCGAGAACATTATATCTATCAATCAGCGACTCCATGCTTCACGCGGTCGATTGGTAGATCGATCCTGGATCAATCTACAGCTCGCCCAAACTTTGGATGGATCGCTCACAGGCAAGGATCGATCAATCATGGGTACATGTTCACTGTTTTCATTCCCTTACTTCGATACTCCTGATTTTTGTTCTTTTTATGTGAGACATTCTTTTTCAATCTTGTTCTCACACCGGAATGGTGTAAAATAAGTCTGGGGTAGGATGTTCATTTTTACTAATGCACTTTTTGATTACTTGTTGTCTTTTTGATATCTAAAAACCGATCGCTTAGAACTATGATTTTTGAGGATTGTTGCATGTCATGAACTTAGTACCACCAATGCTTGTTTGTCAGGGATCAATTGACTGTTGGAAAACCTAGAGGCTTAAGACTACTTCAGTACCACTCATATCTATGTTGGTTTTCAAGAGATCTTGTGTCGGCTTCACCCTTAAATTGATTTAATTTTCTCGTCAAAGGGATTGGTATGCATCAGATCAAATTTCCCTTTTCAGTCCTAAGAGACTTATCTGTGTGAGTATGGTTCCCCTCTTTTATTACCTTGAATGCTTATACTCTAAAGTAACTATAAACCAAAGTTGAAGTAACGATAAACTTGGCTAAGGATCGAAAAAATTGGTCCAATGAAGCCACTTTTTGCCTTCATTCTTTGAGTGGCTAAAGAACCAATCAGTTGAAGAAAAGTAAAAATAAAATGATACCCTAGGTAAGTAGGGAGATATCTGGTTGGACAACCAATAAAAAAATAAAATGATACCCTAGGTAAGTAGGGAGAAATTGGTTGTGCAGCCGATAAAAAAAATGATACCCTACGTAAGTAGGAAAAATCGGCTGCAAGGTGAATAAAATAAGAAGAAAGGAACCATAGGAAGATAGTCTTTGTGTTCAGATTATGGTTGGAAAAGAATTCATGTGTCCTTTGATCGATATTCCCTTGATGAGACCGCACTTAGAAGCTTTACGAAGTTGATATGGTGAACTTGGATTACTTTCTTGGATTATGGAGTTCAGCTTGGGTAATTGTCAAAGTCTAGGGGAAGTACAAGGTGGTCTCGATCCTGACAGGTAAGTGTTGTGTGGTTTACTATGTGATTGATATGTAGTGCCCTGATGACGAATGAGTTTTTTGGAGTGGAATCTTTCTTTCAATCTTTTCTTTCTTTGCTTAAGGACAAACAAGAAGCTAAGTCTGGGGGAATTGATATACCT
Source organism: Lepidium aucheri (assembly GCA_900406435.1). Lineage (NCBI taxonomy): Eukaryota > Viridiplantae > Streptophyta > Magnoliopsida > Brassicales > Brassicaceae > Lepidium > Lepidium aucheri. Next base: position 21,069 of record OVBA01002298.1, on the reverse strand, counting down.
CATTTTTATCGGTTTTAAGCTCATTAATTCACATGTTTTCAGAATGTTTGGTTGCTTTATAGAGTCTTTTCAGGTGAAACATAGATTAAATTTGGATTATGTCCTCAAAGCTTGGTTAAGGATGAATTAAAGTAGTTTTTGGAATTTCAGCCATAGAGCAGCGATCCACACACATGATCGATTGATCCTCGATGTTTAGCAAAAGATGCGCTTGATCTTTTGATCGACCAAGAGCTTTTGGAGATTGAGCATTTAAGCTTGATCAATCGATCGTCACCCTTGATCAACCGATCATCGAAACTGACAAGGAGAAAACCTAATTTTTCCTATTTTGCACCTGCATTTTTAGAACCTATATAAGACCAATTTTCATTATGTTTTAGAGATTATTATTACAAGAGAACGACCTGCATTTAAGTTTTTGGGAGAGAGATTTCGATCCTTACACAATTGGAGAAGAATTCTAAACTCTCTTATTTCAATACAATTTACTTTTATGTTTTTCATTATGTTTTGCAACATGATCTTCTTCCCCATGTCTGAGTAGTTCCCCAATCAAGCTCAGGATTATCTAGGGTTGCAGGGAATCAATGAATTAGGAACAAATAGGAATTGCTTGATGTGTTCTCCACCTAATTGACACTCTTAATGCTTAGATTAGAGTAGCTAACTAATCTATGATCTTAGATTACCTAACATTCTAAAAGCTTGTTAGAAATTGGATCCTCCTTAGGTGAGCAATCAATCCTTAACCGGGATAGTTGATGTTAAGGTTGATTGTGTACTTATTATACCTGATCGATAATGCATATTAGCCTCTTGGTACCAACGATAGTCAGGATCACTAGGTTGTTGGATATAGTAATTGATACTACGATAGTGGATTGGCTATAAATTTATGTATGAGTCGAGATTGTTGAATGAATGTTTCCTGAATAGTTTCCTGTTTTGAATTCCCTAGTTTCTCGAAAAACTTCCTAAGCTTGGTGTTTTAATTCATTTATTGTTAATTCAGTTTACAACCAACTTTCTATTTGTCTTAGCTCTAGTTTACTTTTAAAATTGATAGTGCGATAACTTGGTCGTTGTGGATATGATCCCTAGATTAGTACTCGATTTGTTGTGAACTTGCAGTAGAGATATAGGGTAAAACCTGACTAACATCATCTGGTCAAACTACCTCAAAGTGGTCAACAAGTGTCCTTTGAGGTGGTCCTTGCAGGTGGGAGTGCGAGGAGGTGGTGCGAGGCCGACTTAAGAAAAAGGTGGTGCCTTTATCTTTCTCCTCGAGGTTGACTTGCGAGGCATAGCTGCGAGGTGGAATTTTCTCTAAAAAGGTGAAGTCTTTGTGTCATCCTTGAGGTTGAAGGTCGAGGTAATAGTGTGAGGTGAGCTCTTCTCTACAAAAGTGAGGTCTTTGTGCTATCCTTGAGGTCTGCATGCAAGGTAAGGGTGCGAGGCTTGCTTCTTTTGGAAGGCGGGTACTTTGTGTCCAAGTTCAGTTAGTCCTCGCCCTTGGTAGTGCGCGGCTGAGGTGCGAGGGAGCCTAAACCTTGGCTTTTCTGCTTCTTTGCTCATCCAAGCCTTCCTAAGTTTGCATGATCCGTTCCTTGCATCCATTTAGCTCCAAAACTGCTCCTTAGACACCTAAAATTTGCTCCATATGCAGAATGTATGGTGTGCGAGTGCAAAACATGAAAATGAACCTAAAAAGACTCTAAAATGATGCAAATGCTATGATTTGGATGGAAAATGACTCTAAGTATAGTCCAAAAAACTTTAAAATCCAGACATATCAGCTCCCCCAAACTTAGGTCTTGCTTGGCCTCAAGCAAGTGCAATGACCTAAGATGGAAGAAGCTGCAAACAAAGGGACCATCTCACCCAATAAACAACTTATTAAGCCAGCACCGTACTCCACATATGAGCCTCTATGACTTTGGAAACCATAGTGTAATCATATTCAAGCATAGTACTCAGCTTATAGGTTCCTAATGCCTAAGCTGGCCTTTAAAAGTACAAGTCTGACTCCTTATTTCTATTAGTGCGGTCCTCAAAAGAGACTAGAGATGAAAGACTATATGTTTCGATTTCTTGCACTTAACATGATCATTTTTTCAACACAAGTGGTTCTCTCTCCCATTACCTTTAGCTGCCCGCTTTTATTCTTATTCTTTTCTTTTTCTTCTTTTTTTATTTTTATTTTTGTGCCCTATTGGCTTTTCCAAAATTGGCTTACACAAGTGTGAAAGGCGACGGATTTGCGCCTCCTTCCAGTTGCTTCACGAACCCGCATATGAAGTAAGCAGCGGATATACACGGGCGTGAGAGGCGACAGGTTTACGCCTCCTCCCAGCCGCTTCACCTTTACCACTTACTTGAGTTTGGGTGGGCAGCTTTCTTACTTGTTTTCTTTTTGACTTATTATGAGAGGGAGTTACCACACACACAGAGCAGATCATGTTAAACACAAAGAAGGAAGATATTCAATGCATCTCTAGGCTCTAAATCGGAAATTAAATTCAATTTAGAAGGAACCAAACAGGACCTTTACAAAACACAACACAAGCACAATTCACTATGGTGAATGATCCACCCTTTAACTTTCCAAAATGGCCAATTACCAATCAAAAGGATTTCACAATGGTTACTAGTCGTAACCTAGCAAGATTGCCCATTATCAAGATGATTCCCTGAACGGATACGAATGCATGAAACCTATATAAATGCAACCTATACACAATGCTAAATGAATGCATCTACATTGTTACTCTGTTTTTATGGGATGTATTTTCGAAATTTTTCAAATTTTTTGTGATTTTCTATGCCTTACATGGCATGAAATGCAACACGCAAATGCAAACTGAAAAATCTTAATAGATTTTTACCCGATCTATATGAATGCATGCTTAATGCGATAAGGGAAAATAAGACCAAAGAAAATATGATCACTGCACACTAGGGACCTCCCCCAAACTTAAATCACACAGTCCCTTGTGTGGATAGAAGTCTGAAAGAGGTCCCTAAACAAACAAGCAAACAAAAGCAATAATAAGCATGCAATGGTATTTACAAAGGAAAGACGGAGTTGTGTACCTTCTTGGAGCCTTATGAAAGGCTTTTTGGATGCATTATGGTATACCTCACAGTAAGGCCTCGCAGTTTCCATGCTCGAGGCACCATATCTAATGACTAGATACCATCCTTGCGTGTGCTCCTCGCTGCTTACTGCAAGGGAGGATTTCTCATTCTGATAATCCGACCAAACTGACTGTACAACTCAGTGACTGGCCTAATCCTTTGTTAACCCACTTATCTCCTGTTCCTAAAAACATTATTTGAAAACAAGAGAGTGGTTAACAACATAAAGGTTGGTTTAGTATGAATAGAATAGTCCTCTTAACCTCTAGTCATATTTCAATTCAATTCATAGGCTAAGCATCAGGTTCAGATTAAACAAAGTGAGACTTTTGGCTAATCAAAGGATACTTGGGTGGCACGAAAAGGTCCATGAGTGATACTCAAGGCAGATGTTGGACACTCCTCGCACCACCCCCTCGCTCGCCAGCTGCAAGGGTTGTTGATTTTTAGCCAAAATGTCCTCTCCTCACGGTTACACATTCAAGGGACATATGCGAGGCCAAGTTTTTGGCTCATACTGGTCCGAATTCACCTGAAAAGCAGACGACATACCACACTCCAAGCATAAAGAGAAAAATAAAAATGTTCCAAATCGCCAAATATATAAAAAAAAGAAAAATACATAAAGGAAAAGTTCTGAAAAGTAAAGGGATAGACATGGGACTTCCTCCCAAGTGAGCTTCTTCATAGTCTCAAGCTCGACTCTTTACACCTAATTGGCTTAGGGTGGTTCAGAGCGGGGGATTAGAGTCCCCTCAAAATTGTTCCAGCAACCATGAAGAGCTTAACTCTCTGCCCATTTTCTAGAAGTTCCTCTCCTTCCTTGCTAACCAAAGTAATGGCTCCACAAGGCATATGCTGTTTGATGTTAAAAGGCCCTGACCACTCTGATTTGAGCTTTGAGGAGAGGAGCTGCTTGACTATGGTAAATGGCTTTGCACGCTTGCTGCTTTTCACCTTGTACTCCATTGCACCATCCACAAATTTAAGTGGTTGCAAGATTATATCAGGTTCAGGATCCAATGGTTGAGGCTTGGTTAGCTCCTTAGGAGGTGGATTTGCTATCTCATTGCAAGCAAACATGGCTCTGAGGCCTTCCCCATCAACAACCTCTTCAAATATTGGGATTTTTCTGCAATAATCTTTGGCCTTGTCGCTCTTAACCACTATAACCTGAGGGAGTTTAAAGGGTTTAGTGTATAGCTTGCTCAAATCCTTTGAAGTTGTGGATTTTTGAGCACCTGTAGGCTGGGCTCGACCATGGGTAGGGCGAGGTGGGGTGTCGAGGCTTGCTATTGGAGATGAGCTGAGAACTTTTATCACCCTCCCCCTACATGAATCACATTGTCTTCAGTGTTAGAATTGATCCCAGCTTGTGGAGCAAGCTCTTTTTCACTCCCAAGAGTGGTATGCTGGGCAGTGTATTCCTTGAGTAAACCATTCTCCCTCTCTTTAACCATACAGTCCTTAACATTATTATTTTCAGCTCGGATCATTAACTCCCTTCCATTACTCAATGTGATTTCTTTCTCTTGGTGCTCTGTGTGGTGTTCAATAATGTTGTTGAGGTGGTGTCCTGAAGGAATGTTTTCTGGCGGTGTTCTGTCCAGAGAAATTTTTCCTCGCTGTGCTGAGCTGCAAGGTGAATTAGCAAGTGAGCTTTCTGGACTTAACTGAACAACTTCTTGCTTTGAACCATCCCCCCCCTTTCTTTGTTTATATTGGCCTCAGTATCAACTATATTTGCAGCACGGAAGGGCAACTCCTTTTCAGTGTTCTGGACCAATAGTGTAGAGGGAGCCTCGTAGATGTTGCAAAGAGGATTGGCGAGGAGCTGGTTAATGCAGAGAAGGTAGTGGATTTGCTTGCATTTGCTCAACTTGCTGAAATCTTGCGTTGAGGCTCTCAATCTTCTAGTTTAGGTCATAATGTGTGCTATCAATTCAATAATGCCCTACAGCAAATTTCTATGTAATTTCAACAGTTGCTGCTTGTTGTCCCCTCTATATCGCCTTTAGCATATCCATTATTGCCGGTTGTTTAATGTTGTTGGCATGTGGTTGCTGGAGCAAACTGACTTCTTCAATCCTCATCTTTCCTCTGTGGGAACTCTCTCTTCCGAGTGGACTAGTTTGGATTGTTTTTGTTCATCCATTAGCAACTGATCCATCTTGTTAATCATCACACAGAGCAACTTGTTGGTTGGTAAGGATGTGTCTGTTGAGTACATTCCACTGCTTGCATCTCCTTTGTTATACTGCTATTGAGCTTGAGCAAGGCGTTCAATCAATTCCCAGCCCGCAGCTGCATCTGTGTGCATAAAGTACCCATTGCTAGCATTATCAAGGAGTTTGCGGTACCGAGAGCGGATGCCTTGGTAGGAGGTACTAGTTAAGGCCTTGATGGTGTAGCCATGGTGAGAGTACTGAGAGACATGGTCTTTGAAACGGACCCAAGCTTGTGGGAAGGATTTGTACCTTGTTTGGGAGAAATGAAAGCTCGTTGTGTGGAGCTTCATCTTCCTAGAAGAAGAGTAGAACTTATTCAAGAGTGCCTCGGATGGATGTGAAGTCTCGGATGGATGTGAAGTGTCCATCATGAGGGGGAGAAAGTTGGCTGAGTTTCTGTGCATAGGTGTATGCCTCCAGCTCAAGCTGCAAGGAAGGCCTGCGAGGGTACAAAGTGGGTTGGCCTCGCAGCTGGTCTGCGATTGCAACCTACGAGGTACCCGAAACTTCACCAAAAACAAGAAAACACGTTCATAACAACTTGTTCTCCTAAGAGTAACCAGGACTTGATCTCATAATAGTAAAATTCAAAATTGAAACTAGTGAGATCTGACTTGGCAATGACGCTAATTTGATAACAAGATTTTTGAGTCTTGCTATCAAATGAATAGTGGAAGTAATAGTGTCAATCCAAACTCAGAGCACTAGTAAACAATATCTATTCGAGTTACTAAATCTCATTCAAGCCTAAAAGGTAAGATTCTGTCACAATCAACCTAATTAGCAACTAAAATGAAATAAAGCAAAAACAGGGAAAATGAAATAGAGAAACAATAGAAATACAGAGCATAAACAAAGTAAACAAAAAGGAGAAAATAAAGCAATGAAAGCAAGGCAGGGTGATGAGAAAATAAGGGAACCGATCAATGCAAATCAAGGGGGAAAACAAGCCATTCAATAAACCTCAATCAAAGCAAGTTCTCAAGCAAGGAATTAACTATCTCAAGCCACTCTTGTGGTCAGGAAACCTTCATGGAATGGCTCCCATGCCTACCCTAGTAGCGAGAGCACTCCATTCCGTGAGTATGAAGCATAGATCCTACTTTTTGCTAATAAGACCGTAGGGGAATCAATCTCTTGAGCCTAGCAGTCATTGTTCCATATCTAGTTCAGTCCTAACATTCTATCGAACACCTAATCCGCAAAGAAAGCAACAAATCAAAATTTTAGATGATCAGATTGAAATCGGCATTAAGCACCCTAGATCTAGCAAAAACCTAGCAATTCTAAATGCAAACAACCTATTTCCCCGATAATCAACATAAATCTACCCTAATCTCTCATCACCCAAGGCTGATCTACTCACTCATGGTGTGGGTGAGAGATCGGACATTGGGTTTTGCAATGCATAAGTAAACAGCAATTAAAAGGAAATAAAAGAGAAAGGAGACAAGATTTCAACAAGATTAAAGCAAACATAAACTTCATTCAATCGGAAATTCAAATCACAACAATCAGATCCAAAAATATTCAAGTGGAATACAAAGTTCAAAGCTAACAAAGAACAAAGATAAGATAAAGGATAAGATGAAAGATAAAAGAATTAAGGCTCTCAAAATTTTCAGTCTCAAAGTCTATTTATAGGCTCAGGAGAAAATAACCCTAGTACTCTGGTCAAACTGCCTCAAAGTGGTCAACAAGTGTCCTTTGAGGTGGTCCTCGCAAGTAGGAGTGCAAGGAGGTGGTGAAAGGCCGACTTATGAAAAAGGTGGCGCCTTTATCTTTCTCCTTGAGGTTGACTTGCGAGGTATGGCTGCGAGGTGGACTTGTCTCCAAAAAGGTGAAGTCTTTGTGTCATCCTTGAGGTTGAAGGTCGAGGTAATAGTGTGAGGTGAGCTCTTCTCTACAAAGGTGAGGTCTTTGTGCTATCCTTGAGGTCTGCATGCGAGGTGAGGGTGCAAGGCTTGCTTCTTTTGGAAGGCGGGTACTTTTTGTCCAAGTTCAGTCAGTCCTTGCCCTTGGTAGTGCGAGGCTGAGATGTGAAGGAGCCTAAACCTTGGCTTTTCTGCTTCTTTGCTCATCTAAGCCTTCCTAAATTTGCCTGATCCATTCCTTGCATCCATTTAGCTCCAAAACTACTCCTTAGACACCTAAATTTGCTCCATATGTAGAGTGTATGGTGTGCGAGTGAAAAACATGAAAATGAACCTAAAAAGACTCTAGAATGATGCAAATGCTATGATATGGATGAAAAATGACTCTAGTATGGTCCTAAAAAATGTTAAAATCCAGACATATCACTTTATCAGAAAGCAAATGGTAAAACAACTTACACTTCACATAGTCCGCATGGACTCCATTCAAACTCGTTGTACTGCACATATCCTCATAATTCTCAATATGATCCATCGGGTTCTCTCCCGGAAGACCGTTGAAGAGATATTGCTTCACTAATCCTTTGAGGCTTGATCTCATAGTCTCGACTCTGGATAGGTGGTGGACGAATAGCAGATCTATTCTGCTTATATGTATGAGGTGTATCCATATCACCAATAGCTCGCTGTTAAAGCTGTTCCTGCTACCTCCTAAGCATAGCTAAATCCCTCTGCAACTGTTCAACTGTCTGCTGAATATTCTGAGTTCCATGAACATTATTCTGAACTTCAGGTTCCTACGGAATCTGCTAGTTTTCGCGATTCATGGCTTTTGCTTGACGCCTTTCACGTTCGGCTCTAGCAAGTTCCTCGTTATCAAAACCAACTAGATTTTCTGATCGTTGACTTTTTCTTACCATAAACTTGAAAGAAAAAGAAAAACAAAACACAAAAGAAAACGTAAATAAAAGAGTATAAACTAGAAATCGAGTCTCAATCAAAAGGCAACCAATTGGTTCCCTGGCAGCGGCGCCAAAACTTGATATCACAAAGTTTTACCCTATGAATCTACTACAAGTGCACAGAAATGTAGTAGTTGCACTTATGGATCATATCCACGAAGAACCAAGTTTGCACTTTCAATTACTCAACTCTAATTCAAGCTATACCCAAATAATAATTTGAATGGAAAACTAACAACTTAAACAGTTTCCAAATATGATACTCAACTACCCGATACCTGATGCCTTTTATCATATTTGTAAACCGTTTAAGTTGTTAATTTTCCATTCAAATTATTATTTAGGTATAGCTTGAATTAGAGTTGAGTAATTGAAACTGCAAACTTGGTTCTTCGTGGACACGATCCTAAGTACTACTACTACATTGATGTGCACTTGCAGTAAATTCATATGGTAAAACTTTCTGATATCAATTTTTTTGGCGCCGTTGCTGGGGAACCAATTGGTTGCCTTTTGAGTGAGACTCGATTTCTAGTTTATACTCTTTTACTTACGCTTTTTTGTGTTTTTTTTTGTTTTTTCTTTCAGGTTTATGGTAAAAAGAAGTCAAGGATCAGAAAATCTAGTTGGTTTTGATAAATGGAACTTGCTAGAGTCGAACGTGAAAACCGTCGAGCAAAAGCCATGAATCGCGAAAACTAGTAGATTCCAATGATCCTGAACTTCAGAATAATGTTCAGGGAACTCAGGATGTTGAGCAGACAATTGAGCAGTTGAAGAGGGATTTAGCTATGCTTAGGAAGCAGCAGGAACAGTCTCAGTGGCGAGCTATTGGTGATAAGGATACACCTTATATATATTACCATAATAGATCTGTTATTCTTCCACCACCTATCCACACTATGAGATCAAGCCTCAGCTGATTGGATTAGTGAAGCAATATGTCTTCAACAGTCTTCCGGGAAAGAACCTGATGGATCATATTGAGAACTTTGAGGATATGCGCAGTACCACGAGTATGAATGGAGTCCCTGCGGACTATGTTAAGTGTAAGTTCATTCACGATTTGCTTTCCGATAAAGCTTCAAGATGGTTGTGATTTTTGCGAAGAGGTTAGAACTGCCTTCCTGGATCAGTTCTACACAAGTCGAAGACTACATCATTGAGAAGTAAGATTTTAGCGTTTCAGCAACATTCTGGTGAGTCTTTGAATGAAGCTTAGGAGCGATTCAAGGACTACCAACGAAACTGTCCACATCATGGGTATTCAGATGAGCAGTTGCTCAAAACACCTTCTATGATGGGATCAATTGGCAGTATAAGAACTCCTTGAATGCTGCAAGCAACAGAGACTTTATGACTAACATAAGGGATGAGGCTTTTACCCTCATTGATAACTTGGCTGCAAGTTCAGGGAATCACTATCCAGAAAATGACCGAGGGAGAAAGGTCAACATTGTGGAGATTCAGAGGATTAATGAGATTGCTGAGAAACTTGATATGCTTATCAAGAGAAATCAAGGAGGTCAAATGGTTGTACATCAGCTGGATAACGATATGGAGGTAGCAATCGAGCAGCAGAAGACTACGCGCAAGCTCAAGCCCAAGGTAGACAACATGTATAATGATTTGAACAGCAAGTTTGAGTTACTCTCCGTGCACTTGAAGAAGTTAGATACTCAAGTAGCTCGAACTGCTGAAGCTATAAGGAGACCTCAAGGACTCTACCTGGAAAAGTTGAGAAGAACCCAAAAGAATCATGCAATGTTGTGGATTCTAGTGTTGAAGATTATATTGTGAGTAAAGTGGGGAAGTACAGGCCTCCAATACCTTTTCCAAAAGAGCAGACTAAGCTAGAGGATCTAGGAGAGTTTATTATATTTTGCATCTTGGGAAAGTTGATTTTTAGTGATGCACTCGGTGATTCAAGTGCAAGTGTGAACGTTATATCCCTAGAAACGATGAAGAAGTTGGGGATCGACCTTATGCAGGAGCACAACTCGTCCATCTCATTTGGAGATGCAACTTCTAAGAGCCCAAGGGGAGGGTTAGTCGATTTTACTATTCTAGTAGGAAACTGCTTGGTACCAACCAATTTCACAGTGGTTGAGATGGCAAGAGATGGTGCAATTCCGATTTTGTTGGGAAGACCTTTCCTCAACATAGTGGGAGCGAATATTGATTTCCCTAACAAGAGAGTTTTGCTGGAGAACATTGACAAGGGAGTCTCATATCCAATGAGAGCTCCAATGAGCAACCTGTGTGGTATGATCAGTGCTTTTATTGAGAAAAGGGAAGTTTCCGGGTTTGAAGGTTTGGTTTCTACAAGTTAGGGTAGTGGTGAACTTGAGTATGAGTCAGATGAAGAGTACAATATTTTCCGTGAGATAGCAGAGGACTCGGCTGAGCAGGGAGACACATGTATCTTTGATATTAAGTCTGATACATATGATGAGTTTATGGTACAAGGCTTGTAAATTAAGGTTTTTGCAGGAAAGCTTGGACTTAAGACTTCAGGACCATTTTCTGTGAAAGAGATTCTTCTAGATGGAACGGTAGTGTTGCTAGATGCTACATGATCTGAATTCCATAGGATGGATGAACAGCTGAGAGAGTTCATCATTAATAATAAAAGGATTAAGAGAGTGAACATTCAACCCGAGAGTCAATCCGCCATCTAAGTGGCATGAAAATCAAGCTAATGACTTTAAACAAGCGCTGAGTGGGAGGCAACCTACTATTAGGTAGTTTTTCTTTTCATAATTTTTCTGTTTTGGTTGATTTTTTATTTTGGTTTGAATTTTTTCAGGTGAAAAATTTATAAGAGGGTCGCGACCGACAGATCAAGGCAAGGATCGATCGATCATGGAGCACAAGTAACCATGCACTCGATTAGATGACTGATCTGCGGATGACGGATCAATCGATCAAAAAGGTGAGCAGAATGCGCTCAAGCGGGTGATCAATCTACAGATAGATGATCGAGCAATCAAGAAAACCAATCACAATGCGCTCGATCCAACGATTGACCTCTCCAAGTGTACTCGATCGATTAAGAAAAAAGGAAATTTCTGAAGAAGTCATCGATCGATCGATTTATTGCCACCGCAATCGATCGATCGTCGAATCAGGTAAGTGTTTTTAACCGAGAAAACCATGTTTGAGCAGAACTAAAAAAATTTCTCCATACTTGTGATTTTTCGGCTGAATTTCTTCGAAAGCTCATAATTTCTTCAATTCTCATCCGTTTTCTTCGATTCAAAAGCCTAATCCACTCTAAATTTCTCCTCTATCTGATTCTCCTATTATCTCTTTCTATTGGCAAAGGTATGGCTTCTAAATTGATGATTTTCAGACCGTAAAACATGAAGTGTTTAGGAAGTTTTTTGGTTTTGATTTATTGATGCTCTAATGTATGAATTCAATGTATTATCATTGATCTAAAGTGATTTCGAAACCCACTTGCCTAGAATGGGACTGATTTGTGCGTAGAAATTGATATGCTATATTGGAGGAGAGTTTTAGGAATATAGGAATTTAGGTTTGGAAGTGAATATTGTGTAGTTAATTGATGCATTACTGGATGGTTGATTCTGTTGATTGATTTAGAAATTGGTTCACCGTATATTCTTCCAAATTTCCAAAATTTTGCCATTCTCAAACCCTTGTAAGAGAAACTGAATTTTCAAATTTTTCTTTGTTGTGGTTGTGTGCAGATAATAGTTAGAACAAACCAACCTAAGGTACCATCGAAGAAGGTTAGGAGGTCATCTAACCTCAAAGCGGGACAGAAATTGGGCATGTCTGTTTTGGACATGAGGGCACTGCCGCCATGGCCAAGGCCTGACGGTGAACCTTTTGAGAAGAACTTGGCTAACAAGTCTATTCTAGTGTGGCTTAAGCAAGATAGCGCTTACAAGAGGCGTAAACTAGAGGATGGGTGGCAACCGTTACATGGGATATTCTATGATCAGTTGCTTAGGAACGAGATGCATCCCACTAAGTTCCTTTGTCCGACCACAATGAAAAAGTTAGGGATTCTGGAGGATATTGATAGGATGTAAGAAAGGTTAGGTAGGGTACTTTTGGATGCACTGCTTACCCGCTATACCTAGAGCTAGTGAGACAATTTCTTGCTACATGCGATCTACACATGGCTATAGACCCTCATGCTCCAATATGGACTGCATACCTCACGTTCATGTACAAGGGAGCACTATATACGATAACGGTTATGGAGATTTGCAGGATCTATGGGTTCAAATAAGACGCAGATGGCAGGTTACCCTCTAACAATAATGCACCTAATGATGCGATGTTACATATACTAGCTGAGGGAGGATTTCAGGGTAGGGACTCGAAGCTCACCCATATCTGATACCCTGTAGTTTGGATCGTGGCCAAGCTATTGGGCTCCATGATCGTGTGTAAGGAGATCAATCCATATGTGATGAAGCCTGAGCTTGAGCTCCTACACCATGCCATTGCTCTAGTCGTCCCTAACCTTTACGGGGATAGTCTTTCTCCCCAGTATCAGTCTCTCAATGTCAACAGGCAATTTTTTTTTTCCAAGTTGCTTCTAGAGCACCGGTTCAGAGGTTTGATGAGCAACCCGACATTAGAGACTATTGGTAGTCTTCTTATGCCTATCTTCAGATTCCATCACCTAGATCTCACTGCCACTCAAAGGATCGACATGATCAAGTATATGGATGACAAATTTTCTGACCAACTCGCTACCTTGCTGAGAAGAACAAGTGGATGTACTATGCTCGGGATTAACAATCATGTTGGTGCAAGCTTCCTGCACCTGAGGTTACTGCTCTCACGTGCCGAGCAAATGTCACATTCAAGCCCCACCTCACTCACCCAGAGATTGCTGAGATTGATAGTGAACCATAACAGTCCAAGCGCCAGACTTCTCAGAGACGGTTTGCTGCAACTTTTTCGCGCCCACCACCATAGCCCAACATCACTCAGACACTTAAGCACATCATCCTTGAGTACAGTGAGAAGTTTGATGTACCAGCATTCTCTGATTATTTCAATGATAGAGAGTACAGGCGTTGACATTATGAGAATAAGAAGAGGAAGCATTCAATGAGGAGACGTCTTTGGGATGCGTTGAGGAAGATCCATGTTGGATTCTGTCTGAGCACACCTATAGTGGACAGACCCGAGAGCAATAAGAGAGCTGAGGCATCGAGACCTCATGTTGTTGGACGTCAGTTTGCTGAGAGATCAAAGGATGAGGATGATCAGCCATTAGACCGTCGTCTACCGTGCCGCTGTCGTGCTCCAAGGGACCGTGAGAGTCGGAGTCCCTTGTAGCTCTATGACACTTTTCACCTTTATCTTTACATATCTTTTTATTTTTCATTATGAACTTGATTTATTTTATGTTTATTTTTATGTGTAAGTTATGCTTTCTTTAGGCTTATTTACACTCTGGGATGGTGTGAAATAAGTCTGGGGGAGGACACTTGCTGTGACTAACGCTTTTTCTCTTTTTTTTTCTTGTCAGCTTTAATCTTTCAGACTTTTTTGTTTACTTGCTATATTTTTTTAGTTTAAAAATCGATTGTTTGGACTATGATTTTCGAGGATTATTGCATATCATGATCTAAGTACCATCAATGTGTATTTGTTAGCAATCGATTGACTATTGAAACACCCAAAGGCTTGACACTATCTCAGTACCACCCATATCCATATCGGTATCCAAAGCATATCATGCCGGCGTCACCCTTAACCTAACTTAATCTTCTTATCAATGGAGCTGGTATACTTAGGATCCAGTCCTCTTCTCAGTGCAGTGACAGATTTTCCTATGTGAGTATGGTTCCCTTCTCATTTTCATTTCAAAGTGAATGTGATGAATGTGTTATCTCTAAAGTAACAATAGAACAAAGTTGGATGTAATGTTGTAGACCGAGGATTGAAAATCCAATAAGGCTACTCTTGCTTTTAATCTTTGACTTGCTAAAGAACCTACCAGTAAAAATAAAATAAAACGATGCCCTAGGTAAGTAGGGAGAAACTGGTTGGAAAACCAATAGAAAATGAAATAAAATGATACCCTAGGTAAGTAGGGAAAAATTAGTTGTGCAGCTGATAGAAAAAAATAAAATGATACCCTAGGTAAGTAGGGAAAAATCGGCTGCAAAATGATGAAATGAGAGAAAAGGAACCATATAGAAGGTAGTCTTGAGATTGAAAGAAAAACTCATGTGTCCTTTGATCGATGTTCCATTGGTAAGACTGCACTTAGATGCTTTAGGAAGTTGGTATGGTGAGTTTGGATCACTTACTTGGATTGTGGAGTTCAACTTGGGCAGTTGTCGAAGTCTAAGAGAAGTACAAGGTGGTCTCGATTCTAACAGGTAAGTTTTGTGTGGTTTACAATGAAATTGTTATGCCATATTCTGATGACGAATGAGTTCCTTTGAGTGTAATCTTTCTTTTGGTCTTTTCTGTCTTTGCTTGAAGACAAGCAAGAAGCTAAGTCTGGGAAAATGATATACCTCATTTTTATCGGTTTTGAGCTCATTAATTCGCATGTTTTCAGAATGATTGTCTGCATTTTGGAGTCTTTTCAGGTAGAAACATGTTAACTTTGGATTATTCCCGCAGAGCATGGTTCAAGATGAATTGGAGTAGTTTTCTGAAATTTAGCAGAAGATTTGCGATCGAGCGATCCCACTTGATCGAATTATCACCCTCCTCATAGAGAGCTGCGCTCGACCCGTTGATCGATTTGCATCCTACAATCAATCGATCAATCTCCTCATAGAGAGCTGTAGTGAACTCATTGATCAACCCACACTTCATGATCAATCGATCTGACTTCCCACCGAGAGCTACACTTGATATGTTGATCAACCAAGACTTTTGTAAGATCGAGCACTTAAGACAGATCAATCGATCATCCCCTTGACCGATCGATCCTCGAACTTGCAAAAAATAAAACCTAATTTCCCT
Organism: Lepidium aucheri; assembly: GCA_900406435.1. Classification (NCBI taxonomy): domain Eukaryota; kingdom Viridiplantae; phylum Streptophyta; class Magnoliopsida; order Brassicales; family Brassicaceae; genus Lepidium; species Lepidium aucheri. The sequence continues at coordinate 5,883 of OVBA01002298.1, read as the reverse complement.
GTTTTACACCTGCGTTTTTAGAGACTCATAAAAGCTTATTTTTCACTTTTAGAAAAAGGGAAAGACATTATTTTCTGCTGTGAGAGTACTTTGTAAGCAGGGAGAAGATTTCCTCCATACTTTTGAGAAGATTTCTTAAACCTTTTATTAATTCAATTGCAATTTCATGTTCATCATTATCATGTCTTCTATTTCCTTCTTAATCATGTCTGAGTAATTTAATTGTCAGGTTTAGGGTTTCTAGGGATTTAGGAATTAATGATTGGGGATTGAAGAGGATTCGATGAATATTCTCCATATGTGCTTGTGTGTAATGCTTAGATTAGCTTAATCACCTAATCTATGATCTTAAATTGTTTTACATTCCAAAAGTTTGTTAAACTCCTGAACTAGTATTGATGAGCAATTGAACTTAACCAATAATAGTTGATTGTTAGGATTAATTGTGGATAATTGAACCAATTTGTTAAAGCCTATCTAGAATCCAGAACCAACAATAGTTAGGATCTCTAGGTTGTTAGATAGAGTGACAGCTACCACAAAAGTGGGTTTGTCAAACTCTTATGTTCAAGTCGAGAATGGTCCCCAATTGTTCCTGAATAATTTCCTTGATTGTTTTTTATTTCCTGATGAATACCCGATGCCTAATGCCTTTTATCATATTTGCAAATCGTTTAAGTTGTTAGTTTTCCATTCGAATTATTATTTGGGTATAGCATGAATTAGAGTTGAGTAATTGAAAATGCAAATTTGGTTCTCCATGCATACAATCCCTAAGTACTACTACTACATTGTTGTGTACTTGCAGTAGATTCATAGAATAAAACTCTGTGATATCAATCATGAAGTGTGGGTCGATCAATGAGTTGAGCGCAGCTCTCTATGAAGAGATTGATCGATCGATCGTAGGATGAAAATCGATCAATGGGTCGAACGCAGATCTCTACGAGGAGGGTGATCGATCGATCAAGTGAGTAGGGTGTAGTTATAAGCTCCTTCAAAGCTTCTAAATAGGTTGTAGGTATTGAAGTATTGGTAATGATATTAACAAAGGCATGAAAAGGCTTAGATAAGTATGAATAAAAATTAAAATTTTCAAGTGAGTAGGGTGTAGTTATATGAGTACTAGTATTAGTATAACAATGTAAATCTTTAAATGGGCAAGGGTTTTACGTGGTCAGTGAGGTATTAGTTCAAAAGGAAGTGGTTCCTCTGGAAATATCACGTCCAGATGGGGAGGTGCATCAGAGGATGACGCCTGAGAAAGTCAAGGATGAGCGTCCGGATTATGAGAGGGCAAAGAAAGCTGAGGAAGGAAATCCTTAGCTTAGCTGTTTTGGAATGTTAGAATCAGCAAAAGGCCTTTTGCTAGAAACTGAGAATTCTCTAGAGATGACATGCCTAGAAATAAAAACTGAGAATTCTCTAAATCTAAGAGTTTATTTCCTTTGTACCTACTAGGATAACCCAAGAATATGCAAGCCTTAGCTTTTGGTTCAAATTTATTTCTACCCTTCTTTGATGTGGATTTATAACATGACACCTAAAAGTTCTTAAAGCAGGATGTCCTGGAGGTCCTAGGTTGATTTGTGAGCTTTCATAAGGTGATTTTTTATCTAACACTAGAGATGGCAATATACAAATCAGAAAAGCTGAAGTTAGAACACAATCGCCCCAATAATCCAAAGGAACTTGTGATTGAAATAAAAGAGCTCTAGCTACATTCAAAAGATGTTAATGCTTCCTCTCTACAACAAAGTTTTTCTCTGGAGTTTCAGGAAAAGAATGATATGATATAATGCCTTTATTCAAGTACAAATCAATAATTGTAATTTATATGCATTATCAGATCTTACAGAACAAACATGCGTATTGAATTGAGTGTCTATCATTTGAATGAATCCAGGAAAAACATGTAAAATATCAGATTTCTGTTTAAGCAAATAAATCCATGTAGCATGACTAAAATCATTAAAATGATAAGAAAATACTTAAAACCATCAAAAGTGGGCACAAAAAAAAGATCCCAAGTATCAATATGAATCAACTTAAAAGGTTTAGTACATATGTTTTGCCGAGTGGGAAAAGGCATATGTTTTTGTTTTGACAAATAAGAAACATGACAGACATCACTATGCTGTTTATTAACACAATTTGAAAAAGACAGAACATCAGATAAAGACTCTATTTGAGATATTTCAGGATGACCCAAACGCATGTGCCAAGTGGAAGCATCAAGTTGAATACTGGCACAGACTAGACCAAGATTTGCAGAAGACTTAAGATCACAAACATCATAACTGTTTAGAATGTAAAGATTTGACACCAATCTACCTTGACCAATCATCAATGCCCAATTGAAACGCACTTCAGTATGTAGTGTTGTAGTCAAAATGCTAACACTCAACAAATTGAATTTAAAATCACGGATGTACAAAATATTGTGCAAAGGTCGAGCAGCAGACAGTTGAATGTAACCAGTACCTTCTATCTGAACTGTAAGCCCATTTGAAAGAGTGACAAATTTGTTCTCTAACCTGTGATAATCTCTAAAAAGGTTCCTTTTATAAGTAACATATGATGACTAGTCCCCGAATATATAACTAAATTGTTACTAGACATCTTAGTTCCCAGAGATAGAGAATAGTTAAGCATGTCATAAAAGGTTTTAGAGTGAGTATAAAGGGGAAGGAAGGTACCAGTGAGACAACCGAACCAAAAGTTAAAGTCAAAGCAGCTGAAGGCTCTTGACATGGTGTAACACTAAGAGGCTATAGCTTAGAACTCAAATAAAAACTTAAACTTTGAATTTGTTCTTTGGATAGATTCTCTATTGAATCGTGTTGAGATGGAGGAGACTGATGAGATGAAATGTTGGCAGCTACTGCTGAAGATTCAGTAACAATTTTTTTTGTTTCCCATAGGATATCCTGGAGGATATCCATGTAGTTTATAACATTTGTCAACCGTATGACCAGTCTTAGAGCAATGTGAATATTTTGGGTTTTGGTTATTTCCTCCATAAGCAAGAAGAACATTAGATGAATCAGGTGCAATAGCTTGAGTATGATTTCAGAAGGTGGAGGTATAACTTTCTCAGTAAATCCAAATATCGTTGACTCTCACCTTGATCCAAGATGTTATAAATCTCATTCAGACCTTGTCTTGGTTTCATGTTCAATATCTGACCTCGAATATTACTGAATTCATCATTCAATCCCATCAAAAACTATATGATCTTACTGGTTTTTGCTTCATCAAGAAGTTCTTTCACTTGATTATAGTTGCATCTCTTAACAGAACTTGATTTAATGTTTGCAAGTTGTTCCCAAAGTGTTATCTTCTGAGTATAGTAAGCAAATAAAGGCAGTCTACCTTGTTTTAAAGTCATGACTGATTTTTCCAGTTGATATCTTCTAAGAAGATTATTGAATTTGAATCTTCAATACAGGTCATTCCACATCCCAACAGCATCTTCATAGTAAAGAATACTACCATAAATTTCACTATCAACAACATTCAATATCCATGATTTGACCATACTATTGTATTTATTCCATATCTTGTAAGAACGATGATCATTAGCCAGACGTGGAAGCTTCCATCAAAAAAGCTCAACTTATTCTTTGCATCAAGACTAATCCGCATTGTTATTGATCAGCTACTGTAGTTTGTTAATCTAAGGTATGAGAAACAATATTCAAACATGGATGTTCAACAGAATAAAGGAAGAAAGGACTGTGACTGTTATCGGATGACTCAATCTCCGGTTCATCTTCATTCGGAAGAGATGATCTTGAATTCATATTCGGCTTCCTAATTGCAGTTACAGGTTCCACCAGAGAGAAGATTTTGCGACTTAATTGAAGATCGGAGTCTCCATCGCCATGAATTGAGTTCATTTGAGCTTTTCCCCCATCCTCACCATGTCGACTTCGATTTGAGATAAGTGAAGTGATTAAGTGGTTGAAAAAGAAAGTCGAAGTCGAGGTTGAGCTACAGTTTGAAGAATTTGGATGAGAATTATAGAGTTATGCGGAAAATGCTCTGATACCATGTTACCAAAACTGAATCGATACATTTGAAATCAGCTTATGTTATTCTCATCTGCTTTCAAACAGAGATACAATTTTCAAATATATACAAATGTACTCAGCTATAAAACGGGATAAACCGATTCCAAACTGAAATAAAATGACTATTAGACCATATAAAATGTATAGTGTTGATAACAATCTTAAAACAAATTTGAGATTAATGAAAGTTTATTGTAATAAAAAATCAAACTTAGAAAAGAAATAGCTCATAGAACATTATTATTGAGCAAAGAAAGTAGACGGAGAGGACCTAAATAATGAACACCAAAATCAAATGATTGTGGATGATAATATTGAAACGGAAAGGGAGGAGAGTTAGTTTTCTAGCAACTCCCAAAGTTACCTTACAATATATATATATATATGTGTGTGTGTGATTATTTGCTAAAAGCTAATCACATGTGGATTTGATTAACATGGGCATTTCTTCGATCATGTTTTTGATATAAGTTAATTTTTTAGTCAAAACTTTTGATATATTTTTTCTTTTCGAGTGTATATGAAAAAGACCAAAGATTTGGTTGTAACTATAAAAATGGGAAATCTGCCAAAAAAAACCTTAACTTTTTCGGAATTGCCAAATAAGACACAAACTTCTTCACTGATAAAAAAACTTTGAATTATTTTTGATTTGTTATTTATTTTATGCAAGTCACGTTGACTTGCCCGAATAAGCATACCGTTAGTTAGCTTAACAGAAAATTTAACAGATGTTAATTAATCTGTTACTGTTCAAAAATATTGAATTAAAATATATTGAAGATGAGCTTCGAACTCATGCAGTTGAGGTGGAAGTGAGGGATGTTTACTACTTGAACTAAAGCCGAGTACATAAGGAAATCAAGCAGTATATATCCTCTAGTGATTACAAGATAACTAAAACACCAATTTGGTAAAATTGGGGTTACGAGTTTCGAACCAGCGTATTCAGGGAGAAATTGAGGGACATTTTCCGCTAGAACTAGCGGCACTTACGAAATTTTTTGAAAGCAAATCGAATATAGCCTCTAACAATTACAAGTTAATTACCAACCTCCGTTGCTTACGACAAAACCTAATTTTGCAAAAATCCCAAATCGATTTGGAGCTAGAGGGTATATTCGATTTGCAATTTCAATAAATTGCGAAAGTGCTGCTAGTTCTAGTGGAAAACGTCCCTCATTTTCTCTTTGAATATGCTGGTTCGAAACTCGTAACCCCAATTTTACCAAATTGGTGTTTTAGTTATCTTGTAATCACTAGAATATATACCGCTTAATTTCATTATGCACTTGAATCTACCTCTAGTTCAAGTGGCAAACATTCCTCACTTTCACCTCAAAGTGCATGAGTTCGAAGCTCATCTTCAATATATTTTAATTCAATATTGTTTGGCAGATTTCCCCTATAAAAATGTTGGATTTTTCCTTTGTTAGGAACAAAATGTTCCTAATTTATCGATGGCTCGTCTTTGAATAAGCAGGTAGTAAATTACTTATATACGGTTTTATTAAGAGAAAATTACTCAAATGGTGCATATTATGTATGTAATTATTAATACGGTGAATTACTAGAATATTCTTTTGGCATCCTATATTGATCACAATAGTTTAAAAAGATTTTAATTACAATTCTACTTTTTTGGTATTTTCTATCCCGTTTTATCCATGTTCGCTTTGGAAAAAGTAAATTTACGAAAGTACAATTAATGAATAATTTCACGTCAGCAGAGAGAAAAAAACGCGGAAAAATGTCTTAGTGTTGTAGGTTTTTGGCCATGTGTTGTAGGTTTTCAGTTTCATTTGTT
>OVBA01002297.1:0-35548 GCA_900406435.1 Lepidium aucheri | reverse complement strand
CCATGCACCAGCAGCCACAGGATCAGGCGGATCCTCTTGTTTGTATACTTAACATATTCGGATGCATTCACACTTGGTGCTATTAATCACCAACGANATACTTAACATATTCGGATGCATTCACACTTGGTGCTATTAATCACCAACGACTCTATCACCAAGACTTCTGCAATTTGTACAACTTCAATGATGACCAGAATGTTACAAAGAAGCTGACCTATCCCCTTAAACTGACCAGATACAAAGGAGGCCGCATATCCCTTATTTTGCCCGATTTGCTCATCATTGTCCAACGGCTAGTTTTCTTAAGTTTTTGATTTCTTTCTTTATCAACTCTTTTAAGAGCCACAATTGGTAAGAATTTGAGAAATCGCTTAGATTGTATTCCATGTGTTGAATTCTCTTATAATCATGCTAACCACTCAACTACTAAGCTTTCTCCTTTTGAGATTGTGTATAGTTTTAAGCCAGAGACCCCTTTAGACCTTGCACCAGTGCCCCCTTTAAAGTTAACTAATAAAAATTGCGAAAGCAAAGCAGAACACGAGAAGGTGAAAGAGAACATTGAGAAGAAAACCGCAAACTATAAGAAAGCGGCTGATAAAGGACACAAGGAGGTCATCTTTAGTCCAGGAGATTGGGTTTGGGTTCATATGAGGCCCGAGAGGTTTCCAAACCAACGGATAAGCAAGCTAGCACCTAGAGAATATGGTCCATTCAAAGTACTAGAGAGGCTCAACAACGCCTATCGTCTTGAGCTGCAAGGTGAGTTAACCATATCACCCACTTTCAATGTTGTTGATTTAGCTCCCTATGTTGTAGATGAAAGTGTTATGAGGCCAGAACCTTCTCAAGAGGGAGGGAATGATGAGGACATCGACTCTAACAAGATATAGAAGAAATGTTAGTGGAGCAAGACACAACTATCATGAAGGATCTGCCCAAGACAAGAGCAGAAACCATGAGGCTTATAGAAATAGTTAACAAGTCTATACAAAGCCTATTAACACAAAGAACTGAAGAGATAAAGGCCGGACTAAAAGATGGAAGCATTGGAGTCCAAATAGAGCTACTTGAAGGCCAAATGGTGTTGCTCACAATACAACCACTTAAGGGCCCAACTTAGGGACGCCTAAGACTTACCAAAACAAAGCTAAGGTAAGTATTTAAATTATTTAAATCGTGATCTAATTTTTTGCAGATTTTGTTTTCTTCAATTTCTTTCCATTTTAACATTAGCCGATTGAAACAATAAAGATTGTAATCTTTTTCATTTAATTTCGAGTATTCTCATTAATTGTAAGAGATACTCTCCTAGCTGCCTTGAACCATTATATAAGGTTCCTCATATGCAGCCTTGTAACACACCTTTTGAATCAATAAAGAATCAAGTTTCTTCTCAAATCCGAGAGATAAACACAACAACTTCTAGTATTTCCTTGTGAGTGATATCAAGGCTACACTAGTACCGACTTATCACAAGCTTTCCATCCCTTGTATGGCGTCAATCAATCCATCTTCAACTCCATTTCATCCACCGAATTGCCTAGAGAGAGACTTGAGTCCAGCTAGTCAATTCTCATCTTCCACCCTCAAGTTCATTGGTTTCTAAGAGAAGAGAGACTTGAGGCCAATCTCTTGAAGCAGCCTACCACTTTGTGAGAATCATCACCGGTTCTTACATCATTTACGCAGTACTTCTATATATAGAGTACTTCTACTCTCATTTGATAATTCGTCTAGTTTGTGCTATTCATGTTATTATTAGACTACATTATAGAACTATAAATTCTGGCTATTCTCCCGCATTATTTCACAATTACGGCTAATACATAATTTTCTTCTATAAATGTAAACATAATTTGTAGTGTATGTGTGTAAATTTCTCCCAAGATTTTTAATATCTCGGTATTTGTTGAGAACCAATCGATATCTCCAAAACTGCCAAAATTAAAAATTTCTGATTCAAAATTTAGGTTACTCATGTATTAGATTATTGTGTAGTTATTCTATTTGCTATAAATCCGCACCATTTATAAAAGCAGGAGGGATATCAAATGCTTTTGTATCACTACATTTTTTGATTCGCAATCTAGGATTTGAGACACTGAGTCGATTCTAAGAATAATATTGCAAATTTGATAACTAATTTAGTGATGATTGTTTCTGAGAATGTAGAGGAAATTGTAGTAATTCTATATAGAAGTTGTCTACACTAGTTTGACCGTTTGTGTAGATAGTTACTTAATTTCGAATTAGTAGATTTGTGATCTTTCACAAAATAGGTACTTTATGCAGTACTTCTATATATAGAATACTTCTACACTCATTTGTTAATTCGTCAAGTTCGTGCATTTCATGTTATTATTAGACTACATTATAGAACTGTAAAGTCTGATTATTTTCCAGCGTTTTTTTTTACTATAACACATAACCGTCTTCCAAAAATGTAAACATAATCCGTATAGAATGTGTGCGAATTTCTCCCAATATTTTTAATATCTAGGTAATTCTGTAAGAATCAATCAATATCTCCAAAAACACTGAAATCAAATATTTCCAATTCGAAATTTTGGTTACTCATGAATTATATGATTTTGTAGTAATTATATACTGAAGTGTTCTACATTAGTTTGATCCTTCACTTAGATATTTCTTTAGTAGATTTGTGATATTTCAGAAAATAGAGATTTTTTTGTAGTACTTCGATATTTATAGTATTTCTACACTCGTTTGATAATTCGTCTAGTTCGTGATCTTCCAGTTATTATAAGACTGCATTATAAGACTATAAATTCCGGCTATTTTTGATGCTATTTAAATATTCTGGCCAACACATCATGTCTTCCACAAAAGTAAACGTAACCTATATAGAATGTCTGCGAATTTCTCCTAAGGTTGTTAATATTTGGGTAATTTGTTGAGAATCAATTGATATCTCTATAAACACTGGAATTAAAAAATTTCTATTCAAAATTTTGGTTATTCATGAATTAGATTACTGTGTAGTAATTTTATTTGCTATAAATGTGCACTATTTATAAAAGTAGTAAGGATATCTCACATGGTTTTGTATCACTACGTTTCTTTGATTCACAATCTAAGGATTCATACACTAAGTCGATTTTAAGAAGAAGATTGCAAATTCGATTACTAGTATAGTGATGATTTTTCTGAGAATGTTGTGGAAAGTGTAGTAATTCTATACTTAAGTTGTATATTCTAGTTTAATCCTTTGTGTAGATAGTTTGTTAATTTTGAATTAGTAGATTTGTGATCTTTCACAAAATAGCGACTTTACTTAGTACTTCAATATATAGAGTACTTGTACACTCTTTTGATAAATCGTCAAGTTCGTAGTATTCAAGTTACTACAATTATAGAAATAAAGATTTTTGCTATTTTCTGGTGTGATTTCACAATTCCGGCGAAACACATAATTGTCTTCTATAAATGTAAACATAATCTGTATAGAATGTGTATAAATTTCTCCCAAAATTGTTAATATCTGGGTAATTTGTTGAGAATTAATCGATACCTCCAAAAACACTAAATTGAAAAAAGTTCGATTCAGAATTTTGGTAACTCATGAATTAGATTATTGTGTAGTAATTCTATTTGCTATAAATCTGCACCATTTATTAAATTAGTAAAGATATCTCACATGCTTTTATATCACTACATTTCTTTGATTCACAATCTAAGGTTTTAGACACTAAGTCGCTTTTGAGAAGAAGATTGCAAATTTGATTACTAGTTTAGTGAGGACTCTTTCTGAGAATGTAGAGGAAATTGTAGTAACTCTATACTGAAGTTGTCTACACTAGTTTGGTCTTTTGTGTAGATAGTTTCTAAATTTCGCATTAGTAAATATGTGAGCTTTCACAAAATTGGGACTTAATGCAGTACTTCTATATATAGTACTTGTACACTCGTTTGATAATTTGTCTTTTTTGTGTTATTCATGTTATTATTAGAATAGATTATAGAACTATAAAGTTCGGCAATTTTCCAGTTTTATTTCACAAATACAGTGAACACATAACCATCTTCCATGAAAGTAAACATAATCTGAATGGAATACGTGCATATTTCTCCTAAGATTGTTCATATTTGTGTAATTTGTTGAGAATCAACTAATATCTCCAAAAACACTGAAATCAAAAACTTTCAGATTCCAAATTTTCGTTACTCAAGAATTAGATTATTTTGTAGTAATTATATTTGCTATAAATCCGCATCATTTATAAAAGTAGTAACTATATATCAAATGCTTTTGTATCACTAAATTTCTATGATTCACAATCTAGGCTTTGAGACACTAAGTCGATTTTAAAAAGAAGGTTGTAAATTCGATTACTAGTTTAGTGATGATTGTTTTTGAGAATGTCGAGAAAATTTTAGTAATTTATATTGAAATTTTCTACACTATTTTAATATTTGTGTAGATAATTTCTTAATTTCAAATTAGTAGATTTGTAATCTTTCACAAGATAGGGACTTTATGAAGTACTTCTATATATAGAGTACTTCTACACTCTTTTCATAATTCGTCTAGTTCTTGCTATTCATGTTATTATTAGACTAAATTATAGAACTATAAATTTTGACTATTTCCAGAGATATTTCACAATTCCGGCGAACACATATTTGTTTTCCATAAATATAAACATAATATGTATAGAATGTGTGTAAATTTCTCCCAAAATTGTTAATATCTGGGTATTTTGTTGAGAATCAATTTGTATCTCCAAAAACACTAAAATCAAAAAATTACAATTCAAAATTTAGGTTACTCATGCATTTAATTATTGTATAGTAATTCTATTTGCTATAAATCCGCACCATTTATAAAAATAGTAAGGATGTCTCAGATGCTTTTGTATCACTGCATTTTTTGATTCGCAATCTAGGATTTCAGACACTGAGTCGATTTTAAGAAGCAGATTGCAAATATGACTACTAGTTTAGTGATGATTGTTTCTGAGAATGCAGGCAAAATTGTAGTAATTCTATACTGGAGTTATCTTCACTAGTTTTGTCCTTTGTGTAGATAGTTTCCTAATTTTGAATTAGTAGATTTGTGATCTTTTACAAAAGAGGCGCTTTATGCAGTACTTCTATATATATTGCAAATCTACATCATTTGATAATTCATCTAGTTCATGCTATTCATGTTATTAATTGACTACATTATAGAACTATAAATTCCGGCTATTTTTAGGCGTTATTTCACTATTTCGGTGAACACATAACCATCTTCCATAAATGCAAACATAATCTGTATAGAAGTGTGCGAATTTCTCCAAGGATTGTTAATATCTGCATAGTTTTTTGAGAATCAATTGATATCTCCAAAAACACTGAAATCAAAAATTTCTGATTCGAAATTTGGTTACTCATGTATTAAATTACTTTGCAGTAACTCTATTTGCTATAAATCCGTACCATTTATAAAAGTAGTAAGGATATCTCACATGCATTTGTATCACAACACTTCTTAGACTTGTAGTTTAGGGTTTCAGACACATAGTCAATTTTGAGAAAAAGATTGTAAATTCGATTACTAATTTAGTGATGATTGTTATTGAAAATTTAGAGGAAATGTAGAGGAAATTGTTATTATAAATCAGCAACATTTTATGCGGATCGGCAAGGCATGCCGAGTACATTGGGGAACAACAAATTCTGGCTAAGGCTACTAAGATACCAAAGGCTTCCAAAGTAAAAGAGTCTAAAGAAGAATGCCAGGAACCGAGGCAGGACTTTAACAAAGGAAGACGACAGATTACTACAACTTTCCAAGTCATAGAGACCGGAAGCCCAGCCAAGAAACCATGGGATAAAACGTGAAAAAACACTTACAACCAAACAAAGTAATATGCCTTCCACAACCGAGTTGGACACCAAACTTCAAAATGTAAATAGTTGCAAGAGCTTCTCGCTGAGAAATTTAGTAAAGGAGAAGTGAACGTTTTTGAAGAAGAAACTCGGCTTTTCTGAATGCAAAAACGGACAGAAACAGAGTTACGAGAAGCAGCAAATAAATCGACAAAGCAAGAATATGCTGCGACTGAAAAACAAAAACGAGTAAGAAACAAGATCACAGTTGCCGAGTTGAGACCTGCGAGAGCGGACATCAGTGTCATCATAAGGGGATTACAATCGCGTGATGACACAATAAGGTCGATCAAAAAGCATGAGCGGATAGTAGTTGCTGCGGTCAACCTCAAACCTATGACTCTCGGCGAAAAGTTAAAACCAATCAGTGCAGAAGTAGTCTTCACATCATAAAATGTAAAGAACATAAGTTTCCCGCATAACAATCCACTTTTCATAAAACTCCGAGTTGTCGACTGCGATGTATCTTGGGTTCTTATCGACATAGACTCTAGCAAGAACCTAGAAGAGATGCTAGCTGAACAAGAGATCACAACCATGAAGGATCCTCCCAAGACAAGATCAGGAACCAAGAGGCTTAGAAAAATGTTTAACAAGTCTATACAAAGTTTGTTGGCACGAAGAAATGAACAAGAAGAGGTCGGACTTCAAGATGGAAGCAATGGAGCCCAAATGAAGTTATTTCAGAGAAAATGATATTATTATCAATTCAGCCACTTATGGACCCAACTTAGGACACCTCAAGACTTACCAAAAAAATGCTAAGGTATGTGTTTCAATAAAACATATAATGGTTTGTTCATTTTGCACGATTTGAACTTTTAATTTATTTCCATTTAAAGTAGAAGACATTTGAACATTTGAATGCATTAGTCAATTCAATATCTTAGCAATCAATGTGAAAGGTTTCCTCTAGCTGCAAGAACCAGTATATAAGCTCCCTTTAACATTCTTTTAACCTCACCTTTTAATCAATAAAGATCACAATTTCGTGTCAAAACTGAGAGTTAAACACTTTGAAGTTCTAGCCTTTCCTTATGAGTGATATCAAGGCAACTCTAGTTCAGACTTAATCACAAGTTTTCCATTACTTGTGTGGCGTCTCAATCCATTCATTCATCCATCTCCATCCACTTATTGCTTAGGGAGTGAATTAAGTCCAACTAAACAATCCAATCATTTCACCAATGTTGTCCCATTCTTCTTTAGGAGAGTGACTTGAGTCCAGCCTCTTGAAGCGGTCCATCACCTTGTGAGAACAACCTCCAGTTCTTACATCATTTTGGCATCAGAGCCGACTTTCCAAACCAGTTATTTTGTTCTTTAGCTTTTGTTATTTATTTTCTCTATTGTTTCTGCTTTCTATAAATCGATAACCCATAAAAATATTTTGTTTCATCTGTTTTGTTTCAGTTTCATAAAACCATAAAACCCAAAAAGAATTTTGAAATTGTTAAGCTTTGTTTTGTTTCAAAAAAGAGATAAAAAATTTATGTTGTGGATTAACCAACATAGATCATACATTAATCCAACCACTGAATCCTTACGAAGTTTTGTTCTAGAAAGTTTTGTGATCATTCTTTGAGCTTAGGAGTGTTTGGCACTTTCCATATTTAGTCTATTTTATTCAGTTTCAATTTAATCCAGATTCTTGCATTGATTTTGATTACATTAATTGGTGATTTAGTGAGATAAGTTGGTTTGAATTAACTTAAATCTAATTTTGCTGAGATTGGTTTCATTTTGGTCAATTTTATATCAAAATTTAACCATTTCCATCCAATAAATCCGAGTAACTCTTTGGTTTAATTTGGTTTAGTTCTTTTAATTTTCCAAAAGCATTTATTCTTTCGGTTAAGTGTTAGTACATGTGATGAATCATGGCTGGAGACCCACAAGACCCCAACATCACCTTGCTACAAGCTATTGAAGCCATGAAAAATGATCTAGCAGCACAGATTGGACGCTTAGATGCTCGTGTAGGTCAGCTAGAAATTCCTAGAGATGATAGGAATGAAAGAAACCATCAACATGAGAGGGCTGATGAAGATGATGTTGTTGAGGAAGAAGAAGAAAAAGAGACACGTTTTTGCAGAAGACACAACCACCATGAAGTTGAGGTAAACAGAAACACTAGCAAAGACTTGAAACTAACACCTCCTACTTTTGCATGTCGCATCAATCCTCAAGCATGTCTAGAGTGGGAAAGGAGAATGGAGCACAATTTTGATTACTATGAATACAACAACTCTAAGAAGATTGTTCTAGCATCAACTCAACTCACTGATCATGCCTTATCATGGTGGAATAGAGTCGCTCAAGATAGAAGAAGAAACGATCTTCCACCTATTACCACTTGGGCTGCCATGAGGTGCAACTTTCGCAAGAGATTTTTGCCACCACACTACTATAGGGAAATTCAGATATAGCTCAGGCAACTATCTCAAAAACATAAGAGTGTGGAAGAATATTTTGAGGAATTTGAGGAGCTAAGAAACTGGTTGGCTATAAATGAAGATGAGGAGGTTCTTATGGGTCATTTCACCGACTGTTTACAAGATATGATAGCCAGAAAGGTGGAGAGACAGCCATGCCATGATATGAATGAGCTCTTACATGTTGTTGTGCAAGCTGAACAGATCATTAAGTGCAAGACAACAACTGCCACTCGTTCTAGAACCAATAACTCATGGAGTAATGCACCATCTAAGGCCAATGCAATGACAAAAGAAAAGCCATACAAACTGATTCTAAGGCCAAGAAACCCTCCTTTGACAATGCCAAGTCTTCAAGACCAGAAACAGGTAACTCTTCTAATCCATCTAGATTGAGAGATATAACTTGTTTTAAACGTCATGGTAGAGGACACTATGCAAGGGACAGCCCAAACCAACTTGTGGTGATCATTACACCAGAAGGAGGCCATAAGTCTCAAGATGAGATAGAACACACAGAGGCTACTGATTCTGAAGAGGAAGTAGCTCTTCCGGAGACAGGAGACATGCTAGTGGTGTGTAGAGCCTTGAGTGCTCTAAGTGAACCAGAAACTGTACAAAGCGAGAACCTCTTTTTAACTCGTTGTATCTTGCAAAGATGGTATGTAACATGATAACTGATAGTGGTTCTTGTACTGATACTGCTAACAAAACTATGTTTGAAAAGCTATGTCACAAAACAAGCAAACGCCCAAGACAATACCGCTTAAGGTGGCTAGATTCCAACACCAACATTAGAATAGTTGAACAAGTCACCATTGCTTTCAACATTGGAAACTTTTATGTGATGTGGTGCTAATGCAAGTAGGCCATCTACTAATAGGACTTCCATGGCAGTTTGATAGAGAGTTTATCCACAATGGGTGCACCAACATTCACTCATTAACTCACAACTAGCGCAAATTCCAACTTGCTCTTTTGTCACCTCAAGAGGTACATGATATGCAATCCAAAAATGCTACTAAGTATATGGCAAGTAAAGCTAACATGTACATCACTCCTAGTACTATTATTAAAGCTGTAGATCATAAGAAAACGGTGCTACTAATGGTATTCAAAGATGTAATGCTCAAATGATCCAAAGAGATAATACTTGCACTAGAAATCTCTTCTTTGTTAAACAGGTTTAAATAAATCTTTTCTGAAGAAATATCAGCTGGATTACCAACTATTAGAGGCATTGAGCATCAAATTGATCTAGTTCCAGGAGTTGCATTGCCTAATAGACCAGCTTACCAAATTAATCCAATGGAAACAAAAGAATTGGAAAAGCATATTCAAGACTTAATGGCTAAATGATACATTATAAAAACCTTGAGGCTGTGTGTTGTACATGTTCTATTAGTCCCCAAGAAAGATGGATCATGGACGATGTGTATAGATTGTAGAGCCATCAACAACATCACCATCGAATATAGACACCTTATTCCATGATTGGATGATATGCTAGATGAGTTAATTGGAGCAAGCGAGTCGTTATCATCAACGTTGATCAGAGAACCTTCGGCCATTGAACATGTTAACCTCTTTTTTGAAGAAGAACCATTGCATCTCTTCATATTCGCTCATGGCAGAGAGTGTGACATGGAGTTGTTGTTGTTGTTAGGTAGCGGGTGGACTCGGATGCTCAAACCAAGTTAGAAAAGCGGTGGTTGGACACGGTTTTCACTCCCAAGTTTTGTGGCAGCACGTGGAGTTGTAGTAAGAGCTCAAATTGATGTGGCGGCAGGAATTGGAAGTGCGTGTTGCGTGGGTTGTATGTGGCGCGTGCAGATCAAGTCAGTGGGACTCAAAGTTGTTGGTGGAGTCAAGGAGGTTGTGGTGCACGAACTCAAACTGCTTTGTCGAGTCATAAAGGCGACACTACTCAAACGAATAAACAAATGCGGCGGATAAATTCACTAGAATCTTTCCTCAAAGACTGGTGTGTCGAGTCAAAAACAATACGATGATGTTCACGACTGGTGTGACTCAGACTCTTTTAGATGCACCAAATATTCTTGACATGATCGCCTTGATCTGCTAGTTCGAAACATCCACTTGATCGCTGGTTTATGGGTGATACGGTCTGATTACCTTAAGTTTTACTCCATAATTTCTTAGCAAATTCTCAAATAGCTTGCTGATGAAATGAGAACCTCCATCATTGATTACTACTATGGGAACTCCAAATCGAGGAAATATGATGCTTTGGAACAATTTCAGCAGCACTTTAGCATCATTTGTTGGGCATGCAATCGCCTCAACCCACTTGGAAACATAGTCGACTGCTACCAGAATGTAATGGTTTCTATGTGACAGTGGATTGAATGTCCCCATAAAGCCTATCCCCCAGCAATCAAACACCTCAATCTCAAGAATTGGGTTATGTGGCCTTTCATTCCTCCAGCTGATATTGCCCATCCTTTGACAAGGATCACACTTGGAGATAATTGCTTGAGCGTCACTGAACATAGTAGGCCACCATAACTCTGCTTGCAAAACCTTCTAAATTGTCTTGAATGTAGCAAAGTGTCCCTCGTACGCTGAACCATGACAATGCTCCAAAATTCCCTAAACTTCTCCCTCCACAGTGCACATTCTCAACAAACCGTTTGATCCTTTCTTCTAGAGATAAGGCTCATCCCAAAAGTATTGGTTCACATCTCTAAAGAATATCTTCCTCTGAGAGGAATCTAGACTCTTTGGGACTTCACCAACAATCAGGTAATTAACTAAATATGCGTACCAGGGTACCGTGGTTCCAGTTATCTTATTTCTTTACTGAAGGCATATTCCCAACACTTTAAGGCTACAATGGTTCACCTGTAACTCGAAGGTGGAGTTTGAGTGGATCTTGTGGACTCGAGTCTTCACTCATTTGAGTGACATGAGCTACTATTCTTGAATGGAATCATCAATCAAGATCGAGTCTTTGATAATCATATGCGATAAATGATCAGCTACCCCATTTTCTACTCCAGGGTTATCCATAACTTCCATATCAAACTCCTGAAGTAGCAGTATTCACCTCAGTAATCTTGGTTTAGCATCCTTCTTTTTCATCAAGTATTTCAAAGTTGCGTGATTCGTATGCACAATAACTTTGGAACCAACGAGGCAGAATCCGAACTTCTCAAAGCAAAGACCATAACAAGGAGCTCCTTTTTAGTAGTTGCATACTTTACCTAAGCATCGTCAAGTTTTCTGCTCGCATAGTAGATCACATTGAGCTTCTTGTCTTTTCTCTGACCTAGCAGTGTTCCTACTGCGTAATCACTTGCATCACACATGATCTCAAAAGGTAGAGTCCAATCTAGGGTTTAGGCTATTGGTGCAGATACTAAGGCTTCCTTGAGCTTCAAGAATGCTTCAAGACACTCAGAATCAGAAGTAAACTCGGCATCCTTGTACAACAGGCGAGTCAACGGCCTTGCAATCTTGGAGAAATCCTTGATGAATCTCATATAGAATCTAACATGACCCAAAAAACTTATGACGTCTTTTACCGTCTTAGGAGGCTGCAGCTGAACCATGACCTCAATCTTGGCTATATCAACCTCAATCCCCTTTTCTGATATCTTGTGTCCCGGAACAATTCCTTCTCTGACCATGAAGTGATACTTCTCCCAGTTCAGTACCAAATTTGTTTTTACACACCTACTAAGCACCCTGCACAAATTTGACAAACAAAAGGAGAACAAGGACCATACACGAAGAAATCATCCATAAAAACTTCAATCATCTCCTCGATCAGATCTGAAAAAATAGATGTTATGCAGCATTGAAAGGTAGCAGGAGCATTACAGAAGCCGAATGGCATTCTCCTATATGCATATGTTCCATAAGGGTAAGTGAATGTCATTTTTTCTTGGTCATCAGGGTGTATAGGGATTTGAAAGAATCAACTATACCCATCCAAGAAGCAATAAAGTATAGATGATTTGCCAATTGTTCTACCATTTGATCAATGAAAGGGAGTGGAAAATGATCTTCTCTAAATGCAGAGTTTAATTTCCTATAATCAATGCACATTTTATGACTAGTGATAGTTCAAGTGGGGATCAGTTAATTCTTCTCAATTCTAACCACAATGATTCCGCCCTTTTTAGGGACACAATGAACGGGTGAGATCCACTTACTATCAGAAATTGGATAAATGACATCAGCATCTAGCAACTTAAAAATTTCCTTTTTCACCACTTTCTTTAGATTCAGATTCAGCCTTCTTTGAGGCTCAATGCTTGAATGTGATTCGTTTTAACTCTATGAGTGCAAAGACTAGGTAATATGCCTCTAATGTCAACTAGAGGGTAACCTATGGATTTTCTAAACCGTTTCAGTTCATTTAATAGCATGTTCAACTCATCATCATTCAAAGTTTCACTAAAACTCACATGATAAGTGCAATTTGAGCCCAAAAAACATACATTAGCCCAGTAGGAAGTGATTTTAGTTCCACTTTAGGAGCCTTAAACCCAGAACAGTCGTCATTGACTATTGAAGAAGTGAACTTGACCATATGTAGCTCGAGTCTGATGGTCGGACGTGGTGCAGTCATTGTAAGATCACTTCCTATTAAAGTTGATCCTTCTCCATATGCTATTGTATCCTCAGAATTCATTTCATTCAACTCCTCGACAACTGAACTCTCGACTGGCTTTTGAGCATCTAAAAGTTTCCCTTAACACTCAGCTTCCTTTCTCAGGTACCTGTTTGTAGCTGGTTTAGTCAATACGACTTGCAGTTGATATCTGCTGCCAACTCCTCAAATAGTTCTCATCTTGAGCATCTATTTCCTGAATTGAGAACACATGACCCTCAATGGTTGGCTTCTTCATCACATCGTTGATGTTGAACTTCATCTTAAGGTCCTAACCCATATTCAACTCAATTTTTACATTCCTTACATCAACCAGTGCTCCAATTGTGGCTATGAAAGCTCTTCCAAAGAGCAGCAGATCCTTAGGCTCTTCATCCATTTCCAAGACAACAAAGTTTGTTGGTATCTCAACTTCTCCGACCTTAACACGAAGATCTTCTAAAATACCAGGAGGGATTCTCACAGACCTATCTACTAAAACTAAAGAGATCTTACAGGATTTGTAGTAGCTGAAACCCAACCTCTTTGCAACTGAAATGGCATGAGGCTTATTGAGCCGCCAAGGTCTCATAAGCACTTGCTGAATGATTAAGGCAAAGTTTACCCCGAGAGCAAAGGCAAACCATAGTTATGCACCAAAGTCGCATAAGCACCAAGTTCACCCTGAAAGCAAATGCAAACCATAGTTAAAATGAACGAAAAAAGGAACGTAATCTCAAAAAATCTAAAATCCTTAATGTAGCTAACAAAAACCCAATTGGCAACGAGGACAATTTGATAACAGGATTTTATCCTATTTTTCAAATTCTATTACACTAAGATATCGATGTAGTATAATAGGTGTCAATCCAAGTGGAAGTGTAACTAGCAATCAGAATATGATAAACTACTCCAATTCAAGCCAAACTGATTCAATGGTTTGTTATCTAATCAACCTAAATGAGCAAATTTAACAATGGGAAACAAAAATAAAAAAACACCCAAACAAAACAGGGATCTATTTTTAGAAGTTGAAAACAACGGAAAAAACAAAGCAACAGAGCGAAGTCCAGTGAAAGAGAGGTAACGAAAGAAAGTTTAGTGAAAACAGAAAATCAAACAGTGTAAGGAACTAAGCAGCGAATGAGAAAGAGGGATTCTTAAGGGGTGGAAATCATGGACCAGCGTCTCACTTAAATCCACTATCGTAGCAAACAATCTCAGAAAAGCTATCAACAGACCTTATCATCATAAGCGTTTAACAACCTAACTAGCATGAATCGATAACTAAATCAAGCCTAAAAAAACCTTAGACATTCAATCTCTCGAGCTACAAATGTAATTTTCTTGAATGGTTAAATCGGAAAATTCATTGCACCTTTCGAGTGCTAGAACGTCTAAGAACGAATTTCAATAGATCAGAACCAAATAAGCATTAATAACACCAAAATAGAAGATATCTAAACTAATCTACTCTTAAGCGATCTAGAAAACTTAAGATCCACACTGGTCTAACCCATTCCCTCAAGAACCTTAAGTAATTTACTCAGGAACCATGGATGAAACAATCAAAGTAATAATCAAAGTCAGTGCCATAATAAATAAATTGAGAACGTATATTCGAATCAAAACAAACTGAAATTGCATTAAAGGATCATAAAAAAAAAGTACAATTACAATAGCAAAAGCTTAAAAGGTTTCCTGCATAAGCGGTAAAAACTTAGATGGATGTTTTCGTGACACTAAAGGGGTATTTATACTCATCCCCTATTAAACCTAAAATAATAGAAATGAAAAACTAAGCAAGATAGTTGACCCGGCTTTGTGGGACGAATCGGATAATTGGGCCGTTAAAAGAGGAGTTAACTCGGTCCATCAAGTGCAGTGACTCTATGACTCGATCAAGTCCATTACATCGTCTTGGACCTATTGTGATATGAGGCTTGTCATGACCTGATTAGCTGATACCAGCACGCCATCCAAGTCGCCATGACTTTGGGTTGCAGTCCGAGTAGCCATGACTCCTGGTTGCCGTCCGAGTGGCCATGACTCTTGGTTGCAATCCGAGCGGCCATGACTCCTGATTGCAATCCGAGTGGCAATGACACCTGGTTGCAATCTCTTCTCAAGTCCCGCTGGTCCCTTCCAAACTATCCTGAAAACAACTCCAGATGCAAAGTATATGCTATGCAAATGTAACCTAAGTAAATAAACAAAAAGTGACTCGAACATGATGCAAATGCAATAGATATGTATGGAAAACAAACTAAGAATGACACCAAAACTAGGTAAAATGCGTGAAGATCAAAAACCGATCCAGTCCAAAGGATGATAATCCCAATGGAACATATCGACAAGCTGAGTATTTAATTGCTGAAAGGAGATTTTGTGATTGTCTCGGAAATTACTGATATAACAAAAGAATTTGACATAATGGACCCTGAACCTAGTCTTCCGACTGAGATTCATTGACTAGAGAGATGAAATCATGGCCTTCATATTGGATCGTGAAACCCTAAAATATATGTGGGCAGCAAGAGGACTTAAAGAAAAATGTGCATTCTACGTCCAGAATGGTGGGAACCCGTACCAAAGAAGTGTGAATGGAACCTTGTTAAATTGCAATAACGGCAACAAGACAAGACGAGTAATGGAGGAAACACAAGAAGGAGTAGGAGGCAACCACTCGGGTGGACAACCTTGGTTAAAAAAATCTGGACCCTCGGAAACTATTGGCCGACTATGACACAAGATTGCAAAAAATATGCTGCAGAGTGCAATAAGTGCCAATGACATGGCCCTCTGATTCACGCCCCAACCGAAGAGCTAATATCTTCCATATTGCCTTACCCGTTCATGTGATGGGCAATAGACATAGTCGGACCTCTACCGTTGTCTCAGCAAAAGCAATGTATGCTTATAGTGACCGACTACTTCACTAATTGGGTTGAAGCAGAAGCTTATTCAGTAATCAAGGACAAGGACATGAAGTTCATCTATAAAAACATCATCTGTAGTCATGGTTTACCGTATGAAATCGTTAGAGATAATGGATTGCCATTCATCTCGGCAAAATTTGGAAATTTATGTGCTAAGTGGAATATAGGAGTTAACATGTCAACATTGTGCAACCTGCAAAGTAATGGACAAGTCGAAGCAACGAATAAACAAATTTTGGATAGAATCAATAACCGCCTCAAAAAGAAAAAAAGGTGGATGGAGTGCTTTGGTTACATCAGACAACTCCGGGATGATCAACGAGTTGGACCCCCTTTTCTTTATCTCATGGAATGGAAGCATTAGCCCCCACAAAGCAAGTATGCCAACTTTGCGCAGAATAAAGCTCCCAACAGATGAAAACGCAAACAACGACACAATTGATACTAGCCTAGACAAACTGGAAGAAACTTGAGATGACACAGTACTCTCCGTGCAGAACTATCAGCAGCAGACCGCAAAGTACTACAACAAGAAGGTCCGAGGTCAAAATTTCACTGAAGGAGATCTTGTGCTTGTAAGCTTTGTTAAGAACACAGACGAAGTAAACACGGGAAAAATTAGTTCCAATTGGGAAGGGTCTTATATAATCTGCAAAGTAGTGAAACCTGGAGTTTACAAAATAGCAACAATGGAGGGAAAGATGATTCCATGCAGTTGGAACTTTATCAACTTGAAGAGTTACTACTATTGAAGCTGCACCATCTCAATATCCTTTGCATCACTCCTTGATGCCCTCTTAATATTTTAATTGTGTAGTTAGAACTACGTTTTTGGCTTGATCCTTTTGGGGTACGTACATAGCCTTCGAGTGCAATTAAAAATATAACTCTTATAATGTTGCCACATAAATACAACAAAGAAAAAAGAGAAATATCTATATATATTTCATCATAGCCGAGACGCTACTCTCTAAGCCGAGTCTTAAATCTCGCCAAGTTTGATACTTCGCAAAACTTCCATCGAGTCTTAAAATTTGTCAAAAAGGTTGATACCCTGCTCTCTAAACCGAGTTCTAAAATATTGCTGAGTTTGAAACCTCACAAAACTTTTATAGAGTCTTAGAATCTCTCAAAAAGACAAAGATCCTACTCTCTAAGCCGAGTCTTAAAATCTTGCCAAGTCAAATCTCGCAAAACTTTCTCGAGTCTTAAATTCTCGATGGACAAGACCCTACTCTCTAAGCCGAGTCTTAAAATCTCGTCGCGCCTAAGCCCGCAAAACTTAAGAGTCTTAATACCTTGCAAAATATAAAAAAGCCTACGAGATTTATTCTCATTAAGGGCCAAACAGTGGGGCTTATACCCTAAAACCTGAAGTATAATTATCAGTGTAATTTGATTACCAGATCAAATTCTCACAGTTAAGCTGAAACAAAGTTCTCGTAGATTAAGATCTAATTCTCACAATTAAGCTGAGGCCAGGTTTTCGTAATACAAGATCTAATTCTCACAGTTAAGCCAAGATCAAGTTCTCACAATACAAGATCTAATTCTCACAGCAAGCCGAGACCTAGTTTTTCGCAAATCTTAAGTGAAAACTTCATTTTCACGCAGAAAATCAAAATATAGTTCTTGCATCTCGTAAACCGAGACCTAGTTTTCTCGTAAATGCTAATTCAACACCTAGCTTTTTCAACTTCGAACTAAATTTTCTCTTAAGTTTAACTTTGAAATCATAACAAGGTAGAATAGCCGAATCTGACATGATCCTAATGTGGATTAGGATGGCCCAGACACACACTCAAGTGGTAAAAGGACAAAACCCGGTGGTGTGATTCGCAAACTAGTGACCAATGGTGAATCTGTCGGCTAGAAGATGAATAGGCACGACTCTTGGTGATTGAACTTGGTTTCCCGATGGCCTATGGGAGTCGTGGAGCCAAGCAAAGGCGAGGATTGACCCAAATGGACAACGAGATGATCGACGCAAGAGAATGGAGGTAGCAGAATGAATGAAGATGAAAGGTCAAAATTTGTTGGTGATTGAAAAGAGATGAATCGAACTGAACTACCAAGAGATATGGAAGGCTCTTGGTCTTCAAATCTCGCTAATAATCTGGATATTAAACACCAAAGAACTAGCAAGCAAGAGGATTTTTCCTTAATAATCAAACCGATGAAAAGTGCTTAGATTGAAAGGTTTGATGAAGAATACAACTTAGGGTTCTAGAGTATTTATAGCCAAGGAAATGGGCTGTACTTAAATGGCCAAAAACATAACTGGCCAACAAAGACATAACTAAAATAAAAGACATAATAAAGCCTATTTCTTCACTTAGACGGTTTGCTCTTCTCTTCACCAGCTTTAGGAGCATGTTGCCAATGGGGTTGTAGTGTAAAGTGTGTGTTATCAAACCTCATTAAGATCCTTGGGCTAGAAAATCCAAAGGGACAAAACTAGCAACAAGGAAAACAGTGTAAGAACACACACCTCCCATTGACAACCATTAGTCGTCTTGAATCACAACCAATGTGGCCCGATAAGCCATAAGACTAAGGTTGCTTGAGGCTTGAAGTAGCATTGTATTAATAGCCTTCTAAAGTATCTCAGCTTTAGCTCAAGTAATAGGTCCAATGGACAGCTCCAATGCTTGTTGTGCTTCCTCTGGTTCAAGCTCCAAGTTGTCTTCTTGTTACGGTCCATATTGTTGCTCCATTATCACATCAGAATCAAGTTTATTTCATTGATGCAGAAAATTTCTTTACAAGGATCCCAACAAAAGTGACCGATTCTGACATCAACAAAAAAAGGGGAAAAAGTCCTTATAGTTGGACTAACAACAACAAAAGCAAAAGGACGACATTCAAAAACTCTACAAGTTCATATTCATATGCTCGCCCTCTTCATGCTATTCCTCCTCCAGCTTCTTTCCATCAGCAACCTTTGGATAAACAACATCATCATTTGAACCATATTCATTTAAATCTCAGAGTGGACCAGTAACAAGTTAAAATGCGTTTACACTAACCTGAGTGTGATCCTTAGTCTCGATCGCAGCAACTCGTTGGAGTCAACCCGGGATGCCAGAGCTTCTCTCAAAGCCAAAGTCGTTTCACCCAAACTTGAAGATTATCTGATCTCAAAAACCAGGACAGTCAAATCGTAAGGAAACAACTCCGAGACAACTTCCTTATTGACAACACCACCCTTGGCTTCTTCCAGGTGCTCAGTTACATAAGTAACCAAAGCAGAGGGACTTTCCATCTTCCTCCTCAAGAAGGCATGAAGCATGTTGTTGAAATCGACATACTAGGCATAAGAAAGACAAGCAGCCATGCTGGTCTCGAGGTCTTTGAACCTTGCCACAATTCTCCCAAATCGGCCAGATAGTTGACAAGATAATTCTTGATAAACTCCCACCTTTTTCGAGACAACATCATCATGCAAACGAAAGTTGAATTTACGTTTTACCTCATCCAAACTAGTTTCAAGAGACGAGACAGTGGTGTTTGCCTTCTTTGCTGCTTTAAAAGCCACACGCTGATCCTCCTCAGCAAACTCCAGAGCCTTTTTCAGAGAAGATCTCTTTCGACTGCTTAAGAGATCTTTCTTTCTCCATTTGAAGCTCGGCCTTCACTCAACCACTTCAACACGAGACTTTCCAGCACGATCAGCCAACTCATTGCAATTTTGACTATTTTCGGCTATAATAGCTAAGGCATTTTCGCGCCTAAGAAGTTCAGCTGGGAAATAAGCTAAAAACAAAAAAGAAGAAACTAGTGTCAAGAACTCGGAAAAAAGCAAGGGGAAAATAAAAAAGCATGATAATTAATTGTGAACACCGTCGTTGACGTTTCTTCGTATTCTTTCATGTTCAGCATTTGAGTAGGAGCAATAAGCATCTCTAGAGAGTTCCTGAGATAATGCATCAAGTCAGCGCCCTCGGTCTTGCAGTTCATGATCGTAGCCAACTCATTGAACTTGTAATCAAAGCTGAAGTACCAACATCTTTGGCCTTCTTGCTTGAAGGCATCTCAGAAGAAGGATTCGACTCCATGCGTTTAACAGCAAGACTTATCATCATCATAAACGACTTATCACCTCATCGCTCAAGCGTTTAGCAAAAGAGATCTCAGAAGGCTTACCTGATTGCTTGGGATAAGACTGAGTCTTTTTCATCTTGGATTTCTTTATAGGCGAATCCGAGACTTTAGTTGAGGCATCTGTGTCCTCAGCAGTATTTTTCTACATGTTTATCCGTGTTTTCATCTTCTTCTTCAAAGAAAGGGAACCCTTGGAACCAGTAGAGACCTTTGCTTCAAGGTCAGTCACGACCATAGAAGTAGGCCCTTTAACTTTGAGACCTTTTGACTTGGTCTCGGTGGTAGCATTAGTACGGAGATGCTCCATCTCCTCAGCCTTGTTTGAGTGGAGGGCGGGACCTCCAACTAAAAGCTTTTCAATCTTGGCAGGATGATACAATGCTTTGTAATCGCATCAAGGCCACTCATGATGTTGGGCATCTGAAAATTGCTAACTCCCACTGTATCTTGAAGAATTCCTGTGAAAATATATCATTTCAAACCTATGGTACACAAGTAGCAACAATAAACAAATAAAGACTACCTCTTAAAAGCCGAGAAGCTGTTCGTTCGAGAAATTCAACCAATAGATTCTTCCAACTTATTTGGGAACTCTGAGAAGCTTCTCTACCAAAGCGCCAATGTTGGGAATATGAGTTCTTGATGTTGGGTGTTTAACTGCAAAGGGATAAATCATAACAGTTACAAGTTCAAATCAGTAAAATTGATAATAACAGAAGACAGTCCTCGATAGAGGTGGGGCAAGTTTTGAATCGTTTAATCCTCAAAATAATTACATGTTGACAAATTTGTTGGGTCAACGATTTATACATTATAGCTATTAGGCTTAATGGATCAAATCTTGGCCTTAGGTGAATGAGAAATGGGAATTTGGCTATAAAGGCTCATAACTTAAGTTGTTAAGTTATGCAAAAGTCTCACATTGCTAAAAGAAACCTTTCTTCCATGTCTATATATAGCATTACACTTGTAAGGTAGTTTAGAAAGCATGGAGGAAAGCAGAGAGCCACCCACACGCGCGCTGCTACCGGTACTGGGGCTCGTGGCTTAGGGCTTGGGGAATGTGGGCCTTTGGCCCACAGTTGTGCATGTTTTTTTGGGCCAAATTTTGAAGTCCATAAAGAACACTTAAACCCTAATCGTGTGCCTTAACCCTAATTGTGCCTCAAATCAGTTCTGAATTTGAAGGAGCCGATAACCCTATCGTGTGCCTCAAGTTTCAGAACCGATAAGACTATGTTCAAAATTTGAACCGACTTATCCTCTCCCTTTCTGGCCTATTAAAGCAGAGTCCTTGACTCATTCTAAACACACCTTTTTCGTGAACAGGAAAATAAAGCAATTTCCTTCTAGAGTTGAAAGTCTGAGAGTGTAGAGTAGATGATCAGAGATTACATATTCCGTCTTTGGGTGTATTTCAACGGTCTCATCACACAGTTCTATACTGGGACTCAAAAACGAAATCAAACCGAGTACACAGCGGGCGTTTATTGAGTTAAGGTAACGAGACTTGTCTTAGCTCTGTGTTGTTACCTTAATCATTTATTTCGATTATTGCTTCTGTTTTGCTTTAGCCTTTATTCGATTTTATATGTTCTATAGTCTTAACTCAATAAACCCATCTTTTTAGAATTGATCTATAAAATTCGGATTAGGTTATTGTAATTTTTGAAACCTGCTTTATTAAAATTGAATCTTGTCTAAAAAAAATTCAATTATGTTTTGTGCTTTTAGACTAACGTTTTTTGCAGGTTTAAGTTATTATAAATGGTATATGCGATCCCTTAATTGGTTTCCGCGGATCGCTTATCAAAAATCATTAATAGTATTTGCAAGTTTTTTACTCTGCGAATCATTACTTGATTTTGATTTCTAAATCAAAAACTTTATCAAAAGTAATTTGAAAATCATATTTTCGTTTTTGAGGCATTTTAATTAAAAGATAAATATGACTAAGTCAAATTGTAATCAAATATGTGGCTCGTCTGATTTGGTCAATATTATTTAAACAAGAGTTGCAAACTTTTCAAATTCTGAAGATTTTTTATTTAATTTTATTAATCCCATAAAATATTTTAAAATAGAATTTTCAAATTTAAATAAATTCTGCGAATTATTTTTAAATTAATTTTAAAGTGACATTATTCTAATAAAGTGCGTGTACTATTTTCGGATGTATGTCTCTGGCGAGACACCGATTCTGGATGCACACATGGAAGATTTGTTTCCTGAGAATACTAATGTACATGTTAATGGTTTACCTTCTAATGGTTTACAAATTGAAATTCAGGCTGAAGAGATGACACGTCAGAACTTATTCGAACAAGGTCTTCATTGAGTAATTGGTCAAAGCGCTGCAGCGCAGCTGCTTAATGTACCTTTGCATTTACCCGTGGCTCAGAAATTTGATGCCCAAGGGTTCAAATCATGGCAGCTGAAAATGATGTTTTTCTGACAAATCTCCAGCTCGAGAAGTTTTTTAAAGAAGATCAGCCGTTCCTTCTTCAGGGTAACACAGATAAACTGTTGTTTAATACTGTGGAAGCATGGAAACACTCTGACTACATGTGTAAAGGGTGGGTCTTAAACTGCCTTGAGAACAAGCTCTTCAAAGTCTACTGTAATCACAAAACATCTAAGACATTGTGGACAGCTCTGGAAAAGAAGTACAGGGTTGAGGATGCTGGTTGTGAGAAATACGATGTGGCTAAGTTTTTGAATTTCAGAATGGTGGATTCGAAACCGTTAATGGAATAGGTCGAAGCTTTTCAATTGATTTGTCAAGAGATCAAATCTGAGGGTATGTCAATCTGTGAACCTTTTACAGTAAACACCATCATTGAGAAGCTTCCTTAAGGCTGGCATGACTTCAAGAACTACTTGAAGCATAAGCGAAAGAAGATGCTTCTTGAAGATCTTCTCAGTAGGCTGCAAACAGAAGAAAGGAATCGTGGGTCTCTTTCTAACTCGGTTGTTCAGCATCAACATGATGTTCACATGGTTTCGTACAAACCCAAGGGAAATGACAAAGGAAAAGGCAATTGTTGCCATGTCTTCCCTGAAACCTACTGCTTCGACGAGTTTCAAGAAGCGGAACAAGCCCACTGAGCAGAAAAATTTCAAAGGAAAATGTCACAATTGTGGAAAACTGGGCCACAAATCTGATGAGTGTCGCAGCAAGCCCAAGAACAAAGGGCAAAAGAAAGACCAAGTAAATCTGACAGAAAAGCATCTCTGCACAGTTGTTACTGAGTGTAACATGGTCCAGCAAAACAACCCTATAGAATGGGGGTACGACACTTGTGCCTCACATCACATCTGTACTGTGAGAGCATTGTTCGATACCTATACTCCAAGTTTGATAGAACACAAGATGGAAATGGCGAACAATTCAAAGTCAAGTGTCTTGGGAACAAGCACATTGGTACTTAAGTTCACCTCTGGGAAATAAGTAACCCTCAAGAATGTGAGGCATTGCCTTGATATGAGAAAAAACTTGATTTCAACAACTTTGATGGATGGTGCTGGCTCTGGAATCAAGTACATTGGTGGGACCATGATTCTGTCTAAGTTCGGGGTGTATGTGGACAATGCATACAACAAGAACGGGATTTTGAAGATGTGTGTTCAAACTGTCCTTCGCAAAAGAGTAGATGTCTATGCTGCTGCTGCTTCTACCTCTGCTGCTACTGCTTCAAAAGTTGTAGATAATAATGTTATTGCTAATGTTGTTTCCAATAATGGTGTTGTTGCTTCTACTTCTTCTGATGTAGTTTCTGATGTTTCTATGAATAAGAATGAATTTGTTTATTTCGTTGAGTCTTTTGATATTTGGCACAAAAGATTAGGTCATGTTAACTATAAATCTATTCAACGGTTAATGAACTTAAACCTAATACCAAAAAGCAAAACAAGCAAAGAAAAATGTTAAGTGTGCTCGCAAGCAAAACTCCCTAAAAAACCATCACCCCAAAGTTCAAAGAACAACTAAACTTCTAGGATTAATTCAAACAGATTTGTGTGACCTAAAACTTGTGCCAACTAGAGGAGGCAAAAAATATTTTGTAATGTTCATTGATGATCACACAAAATGATTTTATGTATATCTCTTACATAGCAAAGATCAAGCCTTGGAAAAATCCAAGGAATATAAACGAGAAGTTGAGAATGAATTGAGCAACACTATAAAAATAGTCTGAAGTGATAGAGGAGGGGAATATGATGGACCTTTCAATGCATTTTGCAAAGAAAATGGAATTACACATCAAACAACAGCTCCATATTCACCAGAATCTAATAGAATAGCAGAAAGGAAAAATCAGACTCTAAAATAGATGATGAATGCAATATTGTAGGAATCTGGTTTACCCCNAAGCACTGCTTACCATGGATTACATCCTCAACAAAATTCCGCACAAAGTCACTGGGAAAACTCCCTATGAACTTTGGAAAGGATCGCCACCTTCGTAAAAATACCTCAAAATGTTGGGGTGCTTAGCGAAAGTGGCAGCACCTCCTCCTAAAAAGGTCACAATCCGACCAAAACCTATTGATTGTGTTTTTCTCGGATACGCACTAGCAGTTCTGCCTGGTTCCTGGTTATCAAATCCGAGATACCTGATACTCATGTCAACACAATAGTGGAATCCAGAAATGCATCTTTCTTTGAACACGTGTTTTCATATAAGGATAAACAAAATCCTAAGAGAGCTTGTGAAGAAAGAGAAGACACGATTCATGATCCTAGTACATCTGGAATTTCTTAGTCTAACTTAGAAGATCAACAAGATGAACCTAGATGCAGCAAAAGAGTTTGTTGGGAAAAAGCTTACGGTGATGAGTTTTTGACAATTTTCCTTGTTGAAAATGAACCAAGAAACTTTGCTAATGCAATGTCTAAACTAGACGCTTCCTCCTGGAAAGTATCCGTAAATAGTGTGATGGAGTCTATTATGCAAAACCATACTTATGAGTTAACTGATCTCCATGAAGGACTTAAAGCACTTGGATGCAAATGGATTTTCAATAAAAAGTTGAAAACTGATGGCTCAATAGATAAGTACAAGGCTAGACTCGTGGTGGAAAGATTCAGACAAAAAGAAGGTATGGACTTCTTTGACACATATTCTCCAGTGAAGAGAATAACCTCCATGAGAATGCTGATATCACTTGCATCTTTAAGAGACTTGGAGATTCATCAAATGGATGTTAAAACTGCCTTTCTAAATGGAGATTTAGAAGAGGAAATATACATGAAACAACCTAAAGGGTTCGTTGTTCGAGGACAAATACACAAAGTCTGTCGACTTGTTAAGTTATGGCATGGTCTTAAACAAGCTCCAAAGCAATGGCATGAAAAGTTTGACAATGTGATGATGTGATGATGTCAAATGGCTTCAAAATAAATGAGTGTGGTAAATGTATCTACATTAAGCAAACAAAAGAGGCATATGTGTTGCTCTGCTTATATGTAGATGACATGCTAATTATTGGAAGCAACAAAGACGTAATCTAACAGACTAAGTACATACTCAACAATAAGTTTGACATGAAAGACATGGGTCTTGCTGATGTCATCTTAGGGATTAAAATCACTCGAACTCCTGATGGAATCATTCTCTCTCAAGATCACTATGCTGAAAAGATTCTTGAATGGTTCAAGATCTATACAAGTGGAACTGCAAAAACTCCTATAGAGCCTCAACTTCACTTGACCAAAAATTCAGGGGAAGCAGTGTTACAGGTAGAATACGCATGTGTAATAGGAAGTCTTATGTACTTGACTAATTGTACTCGACCTGATCTAGCACATGCAGTCAACGTACTAAGTTGTTACACAAGCAATCCAGGACATAAACACTGGAAAGCCATAACTAGAGTATGAATTGCTTACAATGTATAAAACGTTATGGGCTGCACTATTGTAGAAAACCTCAAGCACTAGAAGGATACAGTGATGCTAACTGGATTTCTGATTCCAAAAACTCGAAATCTACAAGTGGATATATCCTTACTCTAGGAGGTTGATATACGGTGATTTTATCAGTTTTTAACCCTTATTTTCCATGGTTTTATTGAGTCAAAGTATATGTTTTACAGTCTTTTTTGTGTGTTTTAGAGTCTTTTCAGGTCATAGGTCACATTTGGAGAAATGAGCGGTTTTATGTGAAAACGAGCATATGGAGATGCAAAATAATGCAGAAGCATCAGAAGTTCAGATATTTTTGAAAGCCTTCCCACAGTTGGATCTAGCTGAAATTTAGACACAAGATAGCCACGTGAGTTAGCTTTATTTGGAAGTGGTTTAAGGGCAATCGAACAAGTTGTCAGGAAGATATAACAATTTTACCAAAGACATGTCATTCTGGACGAGAACAGACGCCACCAAAAGATGCACTCGACATGTTGATCGACCTCACACCTCGTGATCGATCAATCAGACATTGATCGATCGATCCACAGCCATGATCGAACGATCCTCGAAGCTGCAGAAAATAAAACCTAATTTTCTCTGTTATGTACATGCGGATTTTTGGACCTATAAAAGGTTATTTTAAATTATTTTAGATAGATAATTTGGATTCTGAGTTCTTATTCTTTCTGTAACCTTTGGGGAGAAGATCTCATCCTCCACAACACAATTGGAGAATATTTATGAACCCTATTTCTATTTAGTTCAGTTTATCATTATGTTTTTATTCTTCTTCTTTGTTTGCCTCTTTTCTATAATATCTGAGTAGTTACTTGATCAGGTTTAGGGATTCTAAGAATTTAGGAATCAATGATTAGGGATTGAATAGGATTCGATGACTAGAGTTCTCCATCTATGCTTATGTGTAATGCTTAGATTAGTTTGATCACCTAATCTATGATCTTAGGTTTTTTTACATTCCAAAAGCTTGTAGAATTCATGAACTATCATTGATGAGCAATTGAATATAACCAATGATAGTTAATTGTTAGTATTAATTGTGGATAATTGAACCTGTTTGTTAAAGCCAATCTAGAATATGGAACCAACAATAGTTAGGATCTCTAGGTTGTTAGATAGAGTGACAAATACCATGATAGTCTAAGATTGAGCTTTAGTCTAAGATTTCCTTTACTAACATTTTTCTTTTTCTTTTCTTCTTTGAATCAGGTGTAGCTATCATGAATGCAAGAAATTGACCATGAGATATAAGACTAGATCGATCGGGTGGTCATCTAATAACTGGCCATACAATGATCAGTCATGTAATGACTACTTACATTATGAGGGGATGCATGAAAGATGTTTCCAAGATCGAACTTGTAAGGTGGAATCTTCTGATCAGAATGAGATTATGGCTATGTTGGAGCAGACTCAGCAAAATCAGCAGCAATTTACTGGAATCAATGCAAAAATCGATAGGGTGTACAATGATATCAACAGTAAGTATGAAGCGGTGTCTACACTTCTTGAGAAGACAAAGACCAAGACTGCTCACTCCACCGTTGATTACAACAGAGAAGTTGATGAGATTTTCAAGGTGGTGTTTAGCGATGGATCAAAGTATGAGAATTGGGTTGCTAGTCTTCTTATGAAAGAACAGACACAGAACCAAGTAGAAGGTACATGTTATTCAGCCCTTGAAATTGGTGATTTTGAGGGAATTCCATTACCTTGCACCAAAAAGGTAGTCTCTAACAACCCCCTGCTCATTGATGGATGCTTGGAATTATCATGTAAATCTCAGGATAAAGTAGACTACTCTTTAGTAAAATCGACTAGTCTTGAGATTGACTTCATATTTCCATCTAATGCATTTGGTCCTCCAAGTAGTCCAAACATCAAGGAACATCTTAGGAAATACTTTATTATTGTAGTAACTTGCTTAGATGAACATCTGATTCTGCTATTATGGGCAATTGCCATTCTTCTTTGGTTTGTTGTCTATTGTGAAAACTAGAGGAGGACAAAAGGTGCATTGGCTCATCCTTTCGATTCTCATGATTGACCTCTGAGACCGAAGTTAAGCTAAAGACTATAAACAAGCGTTTAGTGGGAGGCAACCCACTAGTAGGTACTTTTCATTTTTTGCATTTTTCATTTTATGTTTTTCTTGGTTTTGTTTTCGTCTATTTCAGGTAAGAGAAATCTGGTCGAGACACTGTGATTGATCGATCAACGCTGGGATCGATTGACCCTCGACCACCAGTAGGTGGACGCTCGATCTCGTGATCGGCCATCGAGAAAATGATCGATCTATCGTGTCTTCATAGAGCATGCGCTCGACCCAACGATCGACGTCCACAAGAGTGAAGGATCGATTGTCAGAAAGAGAGTCATGGAAGATACTGGTTGATCGATCGATTCAGCCCATGATCGATCATCGAGCCAGGTAAGTCTTCTGATTTTAAAAACCGTATTTGAGTGATTTTTGGGAGAAAAACTTCAGATTTTCAATCCTTCATATCTCCCTCGTTTCTAATCGGATTTGAGTGCTTTTTCAGCCTAACCCATTTGTATTTTCATCCTTTTTCTGATTAGCTAACTCTCTTTTTCGGTATGCAAAAGTATTTTTCTCTATCATCCTATTTATTTTCGGCAAAATTTTGAAAATTTAGGTTTGATGAAACTCGACTTTTTCATGATTGATTATGCAAAATTCTTTTGTTTTCACTCTTATATGATGATTTCGTGTTTCCTTTAACCAGATTTTAGATAGATTATAGTCGATTTTGCTGTTTATGTTGAAAGAGAATTTTAGAGAAATTTGAGAACTTAAGATTGGAATTGAGATAATGTTTGATTGATTGATGCATTGCTGGATGTTTGTATGTGTTGATTATTAAATTAAGAATTTGATTTCACAGTAATCTCATACTAATTTAAGATTTTTGATTTTCTCATGCCTTTTGGAGAAACTGCAATCTCTATTTTTCTTTGGTTGTTGATTTACAGGGAATGGTTCGAGTACGTGTATGAGCACTTTTGCCCGACCACAATCAACTTTTGTGTCTGACCTTTAGATCAACCTCATCACTGATGATAGTTTGTCCAGCTCTTCAACCACTTGAGATCAATCAGTCCTCTTAGAGATCAATCAATCCAAGATGCTCAAGTCGTTTCACCTCTCCATTGTCTTTCTTATTGTTCCTATGATATTTTTGTGCAAGTTGTACTTCTTTCAGATTTGTTTTCACACCGAGATGGTGTGAATTAAGTCTGGGAGAGTACACTTGTGGTGACTAACACGTTTTATTTCTTTTGTTATCTTTTTGAGTCTTTTTGATGCTTTTCTTGAGTCAGCTTTTGTTTCATCGAGTCAAAATTGTTGTAGGGAACTATGATTTTTTGAGGAATAGCCATATTTTCAGGAAGTTAAGTGACCATTAGTTCAAGCTTAACAGAGATCTATGACTATTGAAAAACCTAGAGATTGTGCAACTTCTCAATGTTACCCATATCCTCTCGGGTATTCGAAGAATCTCATGTCGACTTCACACTTAACTTGACTTAATTTTCTTGTCAAGGGGATTGGTATGTATTGGACCGGATTCTTGTCTTCAGTCCTGAAAGACTTATTTGTGTGGGTATGGTTCTCCTCTCTTAACCATTTCGTGGTGTTTGTGCTTAATCTGAAGTAACTAGTTGACAAAGTTGTGCATTGTGGTAAGCTAAGGGTAAAAGTTCTCCAATAATGCTGCTTGTGTTTATGTAATGATGGTAGGCTGAGATTTACTTCAGTGATGGTGCTGATTTTTTGAACACTAATAGCTTACCGAGGGGAACTCCGATGAAGCTACTCTTATTTACATTCTCTGAGTTATTAAAGAACCAACCAATAAAAAGTTACAATGATACCCTAGGTAAGTAGGGAGAAACTGGTTATGCAGCCGATAGAAAAAATAAAATGATATCCTAGGTAAGTAGGGAAAAATCGGCTGAAAGTGAATGAACGAGAGGAAAGGAACCATAGGGAATATAGTCCTTGTGGTCAGGTTATGACTGAAGAAGAACCCATGTGTCCTTTGATCGATATTCCCTTGATAAGACCGCACTTAAATACTTCAGGAATTCAGTATGGTGTATTTGAATTTCTTGTTTGGATTGTGGAGTTTGCTTGGGACAGATGTAAAGTCTTAGGAAAGTACAAGGTGGTCCCAACTCTGTCAGGTATGTTTTCATGTGGCTTACTAAAGGGATTGTTTTTGTGGTGTTCTTAGGACGAAAGGAGTTCTCGCGTTTTCAAATCCCTTTTCAGTCTTTGCTTGCTTGAGGAAAAGCAAGAAGCTAAGTCTGGGGGAGGGCGAAAGGACTTCCCACGTTTTCAAACTTCTTACTAATTCTTGATTTTTGTGTTTGCTTGAAGACAAACAAAAGATTAAGTTTGGGGGAGTAAAATTGATATACGGTATTTTTATCGATTTTTAACCCTTGTTTTCCACGGTTTTATCAAGTCAACATATATGTTTTATATTCTTTTAATCTGTTTTAGAGTCTTTTCAAGTAATATGTCACATTTGGAGAAGACGAGCTGTTTTGAGTGAAAATGAGCATATGGAAATGCAGAAGCGTTAGACATTTGTATTTTTTGTAAGCCTTCTCACCGTTGGATCAAGCTGAAATTAGCCACAAGATAGCCACGTGAGTTAGCTTTCATTTGGAGGAGGTTTGAGGGCAATCCGACAAGTGTTTAGGAAGATATGACGATTTAACCAAAGACATGTCATTCCGGCTGAGAACATACGCCACCAGAAGATGCGCTCGACCTGGTGATGGACCTCACATCTCAGGATCTACCAATCAGCCCTTAATCGATCGATCTACACCCTTGATTGAGCGATCCTCGAAGCTGCAGAAAATAAAACCTAATTTTCGCTGTTTTGTACCTGCGGATTATGGGACCTATAAAAGGGCCGTTTTTGATTATTTTAGACAGACAATTTCGATTCTGAGTTATTATTCTTTCTGTAATCTTTGGGGAGAAGATCTTATCCTCCAGAGCACAATTGGAGAAGATTTCTGAACCCTATTTCTATTTAATTCAATTTATCATTATGTTTTTATTTTCTTCTTTGTTCGCTTCTTTTCTATCATGTCTCAGTAGTTACTTGATCAGGTTTAGGGTTTCTAGGAATTTAGGAATCAATGATTAGAGATTGAATAGGATTCGATGACTAGAGTTCTCCATCTATGCTTATATGTAATGCTTAGACTAGTTTGATCACTATATGCAGCTCGAGTCCGATGATCAGACGTGGTTCATTCACTGTAAGATCATGTGCTATTAAGTTTATCCTTCTCCAGATGCTATTGTATCCTCAGAATTTAATTCATTCAACTCCTCGACAACTGAACTCTTGATTGGCTTTTGAGCATCTAAAAGTTTCCCATAACACTCAGCTTCCTTGCTCAGGTACCCGTCTGTAGCTGGTTTAGTCAAAACGACTTGCAGTAGATCTTTTGCTGCCAACTCCTCCAATAGTTCATCATCTTGAGCATTTATTTCCTGAATTGAGAACGCATGACCCTCAATGGTTGGCTTCTTCATTACATCATTGATGTTGAACTTCATCTTAAGGTCCTAACCCATGTTCAACTCAATTTTTCCATTCCTTACATCAATCAATGCTCGAATTGTGGCTAAGAAAGGTCTTCCAAAGAGCAGCGGATCCTTAGGCTCTTCATCCATTTCCAAGACAACAAAGTCTGTATGTGTCCCAACTCCTCCGACCTTAAGAGGAAGATCTTCTAAAATGCCGGGAGGGATTCTCACAGACATATCTGCTAAAACTAAAGAGATCTTACAGGATTTGTAGTCGTTGAAACCAACCTCTTTGCAAATGAAATGGCATGAGGCTTATTAGCCACCAAGGTCTCATAAGCAATTTCTGAATGATAAGGCAAAGTTTACCCTAAGAGAAAAGGCAAACCATAGTTAAAATGAACGAAAAAAGGAACTTAATCTCAAAAAGCCTAAAATCCTTAATGTAGCTAACAAACACCCAATTGGCAACGATGTCAATTTGATAACAGGATTTTATCCTATTTGTCAAATCATATTACACTAAGATATCGATGTTGTATAATAGGTGTCAATCCAAGTGGGAGTGTAACAAGCAATTAAAATATGATAAACTACTCTAATTCAAGCCAAATCGATTCAATGGTTTGTTATCTAATCAACCTAAATGAGCAAATTAAAAAAGGTAAACGAAAATAAAAAAGCACCTAAGCAAAACACGGATCTCTTTCTAGAAGTTGAAAACAACATAACAAAGTGCAGTAAAAACAAAGCAACGGAGCAAAGTGCAGTGAAAGAAAGGTAACGAAACAAAGTGTAGTGGAAACAGAAAATTAAATAGTGTAAGGAACTAAGCAGCGAATGAAAAAGAGGGATTCTTAAGGGGTGGAGATCATGGACCAGCGTCTCACTTAAATCTACTAAATCGCTTAACAAAACTCAAACAGAGGAGACCTCTAGGCAATTAGTTCGTAACTATTGAATCCACTCTCGTGGTAAACAATCTCAGAAAAGCTATCAACAGACCTTATCATCATAACCGTTTAACAACCTAACTGGCATGAATCAATAACTAAATCAAGCCTAATAAACACCTTAGACATTCAATCTCTTGAGCTAAGAATGTAATTTTCTGGAACGGTTAAGTCGGACAATTCATTGCACCTTTCGACAAATAAGCATTAATAACACAAAAATAGACAAAATCTAAACTAATCTACTCTTAAGCGATCTAGAAAACTTAAGATCCACGCTGGTCTAACCCATTCCCTCAAGAACCCTAAGTAATTTACTCAGAAACCATGGATGAAACAATCAAAGTAATAATCAAAGTGAGTATCATGATAAATAATTTGAGAACACATATTTGAATCAAAACAAACTGAAATTGCATTAAAGGATCATAAAACGAAAGTGTAATTACAACAACGAAAGCTTAAAAAGTTTCCTGTAGAAGCGGTAAAAACTTAGATGGATGTGTTCTTGACACTAAAGGGGTATTTATACGCACCCCCTATTAAACCTAAAATAATAGAAACGATAAACTAGGCAAGATAGTTGACCCGGCTTTGTGGGAAAAGTCAGATAATTGGGCCACCAAAAGAGGAGTTGACTCGGTCCATCAAGTGCAGTGACTCTATGACTCGATCCAGTCTATTACGTCGTCTTGGGCCTCTTGTTATATGAGGCTTTTCATGACCTGATTAGCCGATACTAGTACACCATCAAAGTCGCCATGACTTTGGGTTGGAGTCCGAGTGGCCATGACTCCTGGTTGTAGTCTGAGTGGCCATGACTCCTGGTTGCAATCCGAGCGGCCATGACTTCTGGTTACAATCCGAGTGGCCATGACTCCTTGTTGCAGTCCCTTCTCAAGTCCCACTGGTCCCTTCCAAACTATCCTGAAAACAACTCTGAATGCAAAGTGTATGCTATGCAAATATAACCTAAGTGAATAAACAAAAAATGACTCGGACATGATGCAAATGCAATAGATATGTATGGAAAACAAACTAAACATGACACCTAAACTAGTTAAAATTCGTGAATCTCAACAACTGATGCAGTCCAAAGGATGATAATCCCAATGGAAAGTATTGATAAGCTGAGTATTCAATTGATGAAAGGAGATTTTGCTATTGTCTCGGCAATTACTCATATAACAGAAGATAATTGACATAATGGACCCTGAACCTATTCTTCCGACAAAGAGTCATTGACTACAGAGATGAAATCATGGCTTCATATTGGATCGCAAAACCCTAAAAGATATGTGGGCAGCAAGATGACTTCAAGCAAAATGTGCATTCTACATCTAGAATAGTGGAAACCTGTATCAAAGAAGTGTGAATGGAACCTTGTTAAATTGCAGTAACAACAACAAGACAAGACGAGTAATGCAGGAAACACAAGGAGTAGGAGGCAATCACTCGGGTGGACAAACCTTGGTGAAAAAAATCTGAACCTTAGCCGACTATGACACAAGATTGCAAAAAATATGCTGCAAAGTGCAATAAGTGCCAATGACATGGCCCTCTGATTCACTCCCCAACCGAAGAGCTAATATCCTCCATAAGGCCTTATCTGTCCATGAGATGGGAAATTGACATAGTCGAACCTCTACCATTGTCTTGGCAAAAGCAATGTATGCTCGTAGTGACCGACTACTTCACTAATTTGGTTGAAGCAGAAGCTATTCACAAATCAAGGACAAGAACATGAAGTTCATCATTAAAAACATCATATGTAGTCATGGTTTACCGTATGAAATCATCACAGATAATGGATCACCATTCATCTTGGCAAAATTTGGAAATTTTTGTGCTAAGTGGAATATAGGAGTTATAAGGTAAACATTGTGCAACCTACAAAGTAATGGACAAGTCGAAGCAACGAATAAACAGATTTTGAATGGAATCAAAAAGTGCCTCAAAGAGAAAAAAGGTAATTAGGCTGACGAGTTAGATGGAGTGCTTTGGTCACATCAGAAAACTCTGGGATGATCAACGAGTCGAACCCCCTTCTCTTTATCTCATGGAATGGAAGCATTAGTCCCCACTGAAACAAGTATGCCAACTTTGCAGAATAAAGCTTCCAACAGATGAAAACTCAAACAATGACGCAATGGATACTAGCCTTGACAAACAAAAGGAAACTCGAGATGATGCATTACTCTGCGTGCAGACCTATCAGCAGTAGACCGCAAACTACAATAACAAGAAGGTCTGAGGTTTAAATTTCACTAAAGGAGACCTTGTGCTTAAAAGGTTTTTTAAGAACACAGATGAACTAAATGCAGGAAAAATCAGTGCCAATTGGGATGGGTAGTGAAACGTGGAGTTTACAAAATAGCAACAATGGAGGGAGAGATGATTCCACGCAATTGGAGCTCTACCAATTTGAACCATTACTAGTATTGAAGCAGCACCATCTCAGCACCCTTTGCATCACTCCTTTGTTGGTACCAGGCCCAAAATCCTTAAGAGGCCTAATAGTAATGGATTAGAGAAGATGGGCCGACCAGGACATTAGGCGAGCCGAGTAACATCTTTTGGGGCGAGCACGAAAAGCGCAGCCGACTAAGCGAGCAACCAACCTTCTCCATGCTTGCCGGAAATCTTGGGGAATCTCAAGAGAATATTCCCCGAAACCCTACGTCTAAAAGCCTATAAATACTAGTCAATAACCTCGAAAAGAGGAGGAGAAAAATAGAGAGAAAAAACCCTAGAGCTTGTGAGGCAAGCAAGGGAATTGTTCGACCTTTGTTTGTAATCTATTTTCGGTCAATAAAGTATTTGATTCAAAGTTCCACTNTCTTAGCATCAACATTTTGGCGCCCACCGTGGGGCACGAATCAACTTCAACCGCAAAGTAAATCGACAAACGGCAAAAATGGATCAATCGAACAATCAGAGTGACGTACCAATGACATCGAACGCGGGCTGACCACCGAATACCGCAAACACACGGGGACAAACCCTAATCGACCTGCGGAAAATGATGGCAGACCTGGTCGAGCAGAACAATCGACGAATGAATCAAATCCTTGAGAGGCTT